>QLTV01003388.1:3548511-3565313 GCA_003457575.1 Thermophis baileyi
TATATATATATCAGAGAAGCTCTTCCTCAATCAAGGAAAAAGGTCTCTGCTGGCACGCCATTTTTATCTGTGCAAAATCCATTTTCAGTATATTTTAACTGTGTGCTTACCAAAACCCAAACACCCTGTCTATTTATATAATGACCTAAGTACAGAACTGAGAAAGCTGCTGATGGTTCAAAGAGCAGCATGGAGGAGGAGGAGGAGGAGGGGGGGGAGCAGCATCAGCAGCAGAAAGTGGGTGAAGGAGGAATTGAAAGCTGTTCAGGCATTCTATAGAGCTGAATTTCAGGGGACAAAGAACTGGCAGGAGAGGATGGAGCAAGAACGCGACGGTGGAAAATCAGGATGGAAGGGTACTTACAAAGGATTTAATCACAAACTTCTGAACAAATACCCCAAGACTACACTAATCATCAGAGGTGTGTGTGTGCCCGTGTGTGTGCATGTGTGTGTGTGTAAATAAAAACTTCGTTCTGAGATTCATTTCACCAGCCATATCAGGTCATTTCTTTAAAAAATATATATATATCACAGATACAGTATTCGGGAAACTAAGAAAAGGATCTATGTTTATTGTAGGCAACACGTGCAAATATACAGCCTCATTTTGTCTTGGAAAGATTTATATCATTAATATAAGAAAATTAGTCCCGTACCTAAAAAAAAAAAAAACTTTGGTCTGGGACATTTCTAAAATAAATGCATAAGGCTCTCTATGAAAGCTCCCTCACTGGAAAATCTTAATAATAGGTGAGTAGCTTTCTTATTCTTTTTGTATGTATGCTTTTCATTGCATGAATTTTAAAAAAAATCTCTGGAAGAATGAAATTCTCCCTTCCCTTTAAAAATTCTACATAACATAATGAAATCCATTATGTCTTCTTCCTGGAAGTTAGTCTACTGTATTGCATCTTTACCACACCAGATAGTTTTCTCCCTAAACATGATACTATTTATCGGAAATTATCTGAAAGAAGTTGCTAGATACTGCAAATTTTCACAAGCCTGAAGGAATAAGCCAAAAATTCTTCTTTCTGGTCTCCATCCCATTCTTTCTTTTCAAAGGGAAGTAGTGGTAGGTCCCCAGCTCAATAGTTAATTAGGGTGAACTGCTGCTTTTAAGCAGTCGAAGCTCATGTTACCACTGAGACACAAGAATGATCTAATCAAACACAGGGTCAGATCACAATAACAAAAATCTTTAAAGTTGTTTCTGTGGGAGAGAAGGGCTGCGTTAGTAACCTACATTCCTAAAAGGAAGGGCTCTTGGAAGTCAAGTCAAATGATCCTTTGGATAAAGAAACAAAGAAGCTTAAGGACAACAGTGGAAATGTATGTCAATCAAATGCTAGTCAAAAACGAGAAAGCAACAACTTGTTTTTGGCTTAATTCTTCCTAATATGGAATTCTAGAAGCAAACATTATATACCACTGCCAAAACTATGCCATCTTTGCATTCTGGAATGCTCAACTGATGGCAGGGGATACTATTGGATTCCTAAAACTGTTCCGAAATTGTGCTCTTGTTGGACAACTACATCATGAATCTCAGTATGTGTTTCCTAGCTTTTGCATATAATACATCAGCTTAATTAGAATCCATCTCCAGATGATATTACAGCAGTCATTAGATTTGAAAATTATTGTGTGTTTATGAAAGCTAGACTCATAAATGGCCATTATCCAAGGGACAACTGCAAATAGTCAAATTATAGCCGAACATTCTACAGCTGAAAACAATGCTCAGTAAATATCTGCTCATTTTTCCTAAATAAAACAGTAAAAAAAACATTGGAATGAAATGCACAAGACTTTATCTACATGATTTGGGGTTATTTTTTTTTTCTGTGAAGAAATGATTTTCATGTGTGTACAGTAAAGTAGTTCCAATTTCTTGACATTCTTCTCTGAAGTTTCCTGTCCACGTCTGGTGATATACATGAAAATGGACAGGATGAATTACTTTCAAGAATTTTTTAAGACAATGTTATCAATCAACATGTATCTAAAACCTTCAGCCCTTATTCTGCTCTTCCTTCAGTAAAACCATCTTTCCAATGGATATGGCATTTTCTCCCCTCTTCCTATTTTTATTCTTACAGCTCTGTAACTTAGACATTAGATAAACTCAGACACAGTGACTGGGCAAATAACATGCAGTAAGTTTTTCTAGTCCTACTGTAATACACTAAGTCACTATATCACACCATTTTTAATGAGCATTCTAATGTAGAAATTCCAAGTTTCATAAATTATAGAATTCCCTTTTTAGGACCCTGTAATGCCTTAATTCAGGGTAGAGACCGGGTGATGAAATGGAGCTGAGCGTTTGCTGACCGGATGCCCTTTCTGACACCATGTGGAGCTTGCAGCAAATATCTTTTCTTTGCACCCTAAAAGACAAACATCTGCTGCTACCTAGGATTCAACTCTCAACCTTCTGAGTGGGAAGCGAGTGTCTTCACCAATAGACCACCATGCTGCTCATTCATAAACTATAAAGTTCAAAATCACCAACTCATGCAGACTTATAAACATCCCTTAATTATTATTTCCATACTCTACATTGTTTACTGCAGGAAATAAAAGTGAGCATAAGACACCATGATGTCATGCTCTGGATGAATTTTGAGCATAGCCTTTTAAGGTGATGCTTTCTCACCAGATCACACATTGTTACATTCAAGAGGGGGGGGAAAAAAGATTATGTACACTTTTAACATCGAAAAAAATAGTTGCTGCTACTGAAAGCAACAGCTATTCCCAGGATAAATGAAACTGACCTTACAAGAAGATGCTTTGATTTTACTTTTTGATTAGAATATTCTGTTTATCCACTTGCTCAAAATGAACTTCTCCAGATTTTTGTTTTAATTTACAAGTCTTTAAAGTCTCAAAGAGGCTTTAACACATAACACAAACAAAACTATGAAAGAATCTTATCAATGTAAAAAATAAAAATATTCCCAAGATGAAATCTATCCTGGGACATTTTGATTCTGAAAACAAAGAAGTTATATGCATGACATAGACTGTCACCAAATAATGCACAAATGCTCCTATTTTTCAGGCCATTATACATAAGCCAATAATTGTAACTTTCTTAAGGATCTTTGAAGGGGCATCATGACCCTTCTTTTACTAAGTGCACCTGAGAGAAGAGATGACATTTACACCTGCCTTTTATTCTCAGACTCAAAGCATGAAACCACCTACACAGTAGCCAAATTTATTGTCGCTGCAGTTAAAACGAGGTAACAACTAACATCAAACATAACTTGACTGACCTTTCTTTTTCCTTTCCTTTTTAAAAATTTTATCTGGTTGTATCTCTTGCTGATCTCCGATTCTAAATAATTTGAATTATGCACATTTATAGCATTCAAATCTTTGCACACCTGAGGTACTTTTTTTACTCTGCAAAGGTGTGCAAGCATATGCCAAAGTGAATGAAGCATTATGTTATTCAACTTGCAATAGAATAGCCCTTCCCACCCCACGGCCCTCCCTACATATGGACTTCAACTCCTGGAAGATTCCCAGATAGGAGAACCACTCTGGATGTTCCAGGTAATACAGTATGTTGTAGGATAAAAGTACAACTATATAATAAGAACTTTTGTTTCTCTACAGTTTATATGAATGATGCAATATTGGTTTGGCTCTCAGTTCCAGAAGCCAAGAAAAAGGTTTTCATTTTAGGTGGGCCTCACACCCCACTTTCTATAATATATTTATCCGATCCATCTGAGGTAACAGAAGTGCTTAATATGTGCCTGACTGGTTAGGGATTGGATATGGCAATACAATGAAACCCAAGCCGGACACAATAGAGGAGCATTCAATCTATTATGGAGAAGGTTGCACTATCCTTAAACAATCAGAATCATAGATTGAGTGTTTCTATATGAATCTTGGCTAACAGAGACACAGGTACCCTCTGCAACATGAAATACCTTTCACCAGCTTAGCTGAGTGTGCCACTCATGCCCTTCATCAGTAGAGTTAAGCCAGCTTCAGTAATCCACCTAGATAACTGCAGTGCCTTATAGCTGGACTGTCTTGGGAGGATGTTATGTAAAATTTAGACAGTACAAAGCCTGGCAGCAGCAGTACTGACTTGAGTGGAGCATAGAAACCATATTATACCAGTTCTGGATTTTCTTCACTGGTTTCCAGTTAATTTACAGTCCAATTCTAGGTAGTAGTATCAATCTATGAAAACTTTACACCTTGAGAACTTGGTATATGAAAAAAATACCTCATCCAGTATCTTCGGACACTACATGGGTGGTTCATTTATGCCACATTGAGTTCCCAGGGAAAAGGAGTACATTGTAAATACAATAAATTAATACTTTAAGATTTTCAGAATGTCTGCTTAGCCCACCCATGCTGTGGAGCAGTAAGCAGCTGCCTGGGAGTGGGCTTTTTTAATGGTAATCTGTCTTCAGTGGCTGAATGCACTCCCAGTAAGGCGTTTCTGCATATTCTTTACCAGGCACCAGGCAAAGGTAACTTACCTTTTTAAAAACAACACATATAAATAAATATCCAGTTAATTAATGATGAAATTCAAGTAACTGTTTGCTTCATGGAAATCAATAACTATGAGAAACTAAAGCATAAGCTAATTTACAATGCAATAAGAGTTATTACACACATTTTTTTGAAGGAAAAGGGGAACTCTGTTATATAGCAGAACCAAAACAAACTTTAAAAAGGTTGCCCTTGAATTCTCTTCTGCCTACAGTATTAAGCTCTTTATTCAACCATCACCTAAAGCAAAGGCGGGAATCCTGTTGTCATTCAAACGTCACCGAGCAACAATTCCTAAGAACCCTTGACAGCACAGCTAATGGGGAAGTATCGTTACCATTCATATTAGGGGTGGGTTCCTCCCGATTCGGACCGGTTCGCCCGAACCGGTAGTGACCCGCTGGTGACATCACGATAATGTCACCGAACCGGATCGGTCGGTGCCGGTCCGTGGGGGCCGCCATCTTTTTTTTTTAATTTTTTTTAAAAAAAATTTTAAAATTATTATTTTTTCCTTCTGAGCATGCGCAGAAGCCGACTTCTGGCACTGTGCATGCGGTCGCCATCTTTTTTTCAGCTTTGGTTTTTTTTGGGGGGGATTTTTTGTTACTGCGCATGCGGCACGGGAGGGAGCGAACCGGCAGCGAGGTAAGTTGGAACCCACCCCTGATTCATATTCAGCATCAACGGCTACACATCCTTGAACTAAAAATTTAGTTGATTATCTACCAATTAAACCTTATTCTCATTGCATGCCCATTTATATTGTGCATCTCGTTAGCAAAAGTGTGTTCACTCTCATTCTTACTTAAGACTTAGAGAAAAGGCAAGAGGGGAAATAAGGGTGCTTGCTGATTTGAGAGCCGAGGTGGCGCAGTGGTTAGAGTGCAGTACTGCAGGCTACTTCAGCTGACTGTTCAGCAGTTCAGCGGTTCAAATCTCACCGGCTCAAGGTTGACTCAGCCTTCCATCCTTCCGAGGTGGGTAAAATGAGGACCCAGATTGTTGGGGGCAATATGCTGACTCTGTGAACCGCTTAGAGAGTGCTGTAAAGCACTGTAAAGCGGTATATAAGTCTAAGTGCTATTGCTATAGTGCTATTGCTATTTTTTTTTCCATTCTAGCTTTATCATTGGTCCTCTTCTATTTTCCCTCTTTTTAATCCACCTTTTTTATAACCTCTCCTCCTCCCTTTCAGAAAGAGAGGAAGGTGGGGGCTGGGTTGGATGCTACAGATTAGATTGCATCTGTCTGGATATAAATAATTTACTGCTTGATGGTCAGAGTGAATTTAATTAGTCCTTGTTCTCCTGATAGAATCAGCCCACTGCTGCTAGAGCATTTCACTCTGAATTAGCCTGAAAAGGCCTAACGAGGCAGTGCTAATTTTACACACACGACATCCCCACTGCCTCCCAAAATGAGAGAGGCATGTTGCAAAACGCACATTTGGCACAGGCTATGAGCTCTTGCCCACTAGAAAGGCACGTTTAAAAATATATAGTACCTCCAATAAGAAGGGGGGGAAAAGCAATATACATAGCTTCCCTCAGTAGAGGAGATAACAGTTAAATAGTTTACAAACATGGCTGGCCTTCTCTTCTGCTTCATTTGTCAAAAGCAGCAGCAACATCACCCCTTCAGCCAAGGAGGGAAGCAAGAAGATTTAAAGGGAAGAAAAGAGGACCTGTAGAAATGGAGTTTGCAGAAATGGAAGTGCAGTTTATACAAGCTTTTATCCTCCGACCAGAAAACAAACAAATAAAACAAAGTGAAGTAGGGATGCCTACATGTTTACACTGTCTTAAACCTAAAACCCAATCAAAACAGGCTTGAAGGCACCAAAAAACCAAGAACCTCTAACCCTTTACTGCAGCAGAGAACTTTGTGAGATGAAAAGCTCACAGAACGACTATCCCTGCATTCACATCCAAAGAAGGGACCCTTTGCTGCTACCATCTCAGCCCCCACAAAAGGATGCAGGAGCACTCCTACTCAACTCACACCCCTGGCTGATCTTTTACCAAACCTCAGAGATGCATAGGGGAAGGCAATCCCTAGAACTGCCCTTGTTATCTCTTGGCAGCCTGAATATTCACAGAACCTCAGTTTCAAGCATCCACTGCTTGATTTAATTGAAAGAAGTAGAGCAGAGGAATTTCAGCTATCTTATAAAGCAGCCAATCCTTTTTCTTCCCCTTCCCCTGGAGGCATCCACTGGCCTGCCCCCTCCCCCTGCCGCCCATCCTTTTCCTCCCCCTCCCCCTGGCCGCACCCCCTGGCCTGCCCCCCCCTCCTGCCTCTCTTTCCCCCCCCCCCCATTTCCCCCATTACAGCTGCACAGGAGGATTTGTCCCCAATGTTGTTAGGAGGATTTAAAAAGGAGGAAGAAGGAACCTTTATAGCCTAGCAATATAAGCTCTGAGGAAATGAGGTAGAGAAAAATTGGTTTTGCCAAGAGCAGTACAAAATATTCTGTAACTACCTTCCCATCATTCCAGCAATCCTGGCTGACAGCAAAGCAGAAAACGGTGAAGACTCCCTCTCTCAAGACTACAATTCCCATCATTCACACTGGGAAGAAACCAGCTCTTTTGAACTTTCTCATCTGTGGAAAAAAAAAACCACAGGCTGTGTGTTTGTCTACCTCATCATTTTAACAGTAGTCCAGGGACATGTACATGTAATGGAAATTCAGTTTTGTTTTACTACCGGGTCAACTGGGAGCTTGAGCACTGAAAATTGTCCCTAAAGTACACTGAGCACAAGAGGAAAATGAAAACATTTCTTTGGTTCACTTGTCCACTTTATCAAAACGACCAAATTTGAAAAGTCAGTATATTCTGGACATATTCAGTATGCCTGCTCCAAATCCCCAAAGAATCCAAGTTTATTTCCCCCTTAGTTAATTAGATTCAAGAACTTGGATATTTTATAAGCATTTTGCCAGTGAACGTTTTAAGCATTAGCATTCTAGCATATAACCCCCCCCCCAAGTAAAAAAGAAAAGTACACTTAAAACAAAGTGGGAAGGAATTAAAAACAACATTGTCAAAATAATTGTTCACAAGGACAAAGGGAGAGAAGTGGGCACCAAACTATAGTCTGCTGTTGGTGACACTGACTTACTCATTGGGTTCGAAGCAAAACTATATTTGAGGACACAGCCTTGGAAGTGGCCCCAGTATGTTAACTCATTCCTCATCGGCTGCCTTGCTGATGGAAAACGTTCATTTTATGAATGCAAAAGGAAGCAAATGCACATGTTCCTGGTGCCATTTCTACCTTATCTCATTTTTTCCGAAGTAATCCATGTTGGCCTATGCTAGATGTCAGCAAATACTTTTCTGTGCCTATATCAATTACATCACAAAAAAGGAATGGATCACCCTTTTTTTATCATTCTTCTAGACTTTTGATTTCAATGAACAAGGGAAGGCCCCATAAAGACAGAAAGTAGTGAATTTTGCAGGTATTATCTGCCCACTACTCTGTCTTGCATAGGCACAGGAGCACAGGGGTACTACCCCCTGTAGTACCCTTGGCATTCTAATAGGCATCAATTTGTCTGTTTCAAGAGTGCTGTTATGACAGTAATCCAAGCACTGTTTCAAATCAGCGAAAATCTGCACATAAAAGAATCAAAAATACAAACTGGCAAATTTATGAAAGTGGCTAAAATGAGAAATTACACAAGGGGCCTCCTTTACATAGTATCCTAAACCAAAACCAAATAAATCACATTATGTGATTCAACTGTGTGAACCCAGTGTTTATGGCTCAGAAAACAAGCCATGGCTTAACACAATGAATGATCTTATCCAAGTATTAGGAGCTCTAAACATGCTGAATCTTGATGAGAATTTTTAAATGCTAATAAAATTTTAATTACTACATACTCAGAATAGAAAAGAACAGGGAAATAGCTTGTTATCACAATCCTCTCTCCTAATAAATGTCTTTCTTCACCATTTCCTCCTGTGGCATGTGTAATGATCTAGGCTTCTCCAACTGATCCCTGACTTTCCTTTCTCTGCTCCTCAATGGTGTCTGCTACCCAATACCTGTGAAGAAAGGGCAAGGGAAGCTTCTTGGATCGAGGAAGAAGAGGACTACAAGAAGGGACCCCACAGAGATCAGAGCATTCCCTTGCCCTTCCTCACCAGTTCTCCATCTCTGGAGAACATCTTTCCACAGCTGCTTCTTCAGATGTGTCTTTTCCCCATACAAGTTGGCCCAGAAGGCTGCTTTAGTGGGACAATGACAGACAATGACAGAAACACCAAGTCACAATGGAATACTGAAGACTGCTGAATACGTTTTTTCCAGCGCCAGCTTCCTGTTGGCTTTTTTGGGCTCATCTTCCATGCAGAACATATCTCTCGTTGATGCCTTGGTAAATCTTCTATCCTCAGTCTGGTCCCTGAAGAGCTATTCCTCATGCTGAGTTTTATTAAAGAAGCTACAGTCAGCGCTGAAGAGGATTCTCCTTCTCCAGTAAACGGCACTGAGACTAGCACTGCTAGAGTGCCAGGGTACGTTTCTCTTCCTGGGATGCTGAGATTCATATGATACTCTCAGGCAGCCTGAGGACATTTATCCAGCCAGGCAGATTCTGGGATAGCTGCTTTTCAGATCAGAAAGCCAATACAAATCTTTTTTGGTCCTTGAAGGCCCCTTCTGTATGGCGATACAGTCTCCTCCTTTTTATAATCAGATCCTGTTTTCCCCTGACTGAAATGCTTTGCTGATCCCATCTTCCTCTTCCAATCTACCTTGCCATTGCTACGATTTATGCTGTACATTAACTATCAGCCTCCCATTGCCAAGATGGCCCTTGGAGGCATCTCTTCAGCTTTGCTGCCATTGTGCCAGTCAAAAGAGTCCCGAGGTTCTTCTTGCAGGCTTTCTTATATTAAAAGCAAGGAATGTTATGCCAGGCAGCCAACCTGTAAAGTTGGTTGGTACAGAGGTAATTTCCCCAATGGGGTAAACAGAGTTTACAAGCTGAAGGACGGGTGTGTATGTTCAGATGTGAGACTGGGAAATTAGAATCTTTCTATCATCCTAAATCCTAAATTTTTAGAATGCTAAAAATTTAAATTTCATCCTAGATTTGTAAACCAATAGACCTATACACCAATAGATCTGCAAGCAAAGCTGCTTTCTCTCAGCTTGCTTATTCTTTATTCTTCTTTTGTCAAGTAAACTGGTCCATACTGAAGCCAGGGTTTTCTGGCTCCCAGGCCTCATGTTTCCAAGCACTATAAATATTGATACTGGAGGCATTTTTAATCTAGTTACCAGCTTGGCCTCTCCAACACCTTCCATCAGGGAGCTTCTACATTGAAGCTGAAATATATTAGCATATTCTTATCACACTTTTTTTTATTAAGCATAGGTCTTGCTTTTTGATATATAGTTTTAATTAACTTTTAAGGCAAAGAATGCAAAATATCCAATACTTTATCTCATATGTCACAAAAATAGGAAGCTTCTTAACCAGCATGTTAGAAGAAAAGCCGTCCCTGATCACCCATGATGAACATTTATGAACCTTGATTGAAAAAGTCATCTTGGATAATGATTCAAAGTTGCATTCTTCCCCTTTCTTCTTCTCTTCCCGCTTTCTTTCACACCGACCACTGCTCAATCTCTATTCTTTGTTCTTCAGTTTAATATCTAAATAATTATTAATACAACTTTCTTGATGACAAGAGAACAGAAGGAAAGTTTTACAATATTTTTATTTGGAAATTCAATTAACTCTACACTTGCCTTTTGCATCATCTTACTAAAACATATCATAAATACATCGCAAGGTTTCTACCCCCAATTCCCATAGACATAGTTGAATTTCTCTGGGGTTGTTCATGTTAAAAATTAAAATCTAATTACATCTTCTCTGCTTTCTTAGACATCCATCCTAAACAATATTCTTCTTGGCCGTTGTTCAGGTTTGTACCTCCTCCCCTACTAACAGAGCTTCCTTCCTTCCTTCCCTCTCTCTTTTTACTTTATATTTAAAATAATTATACCTATGTATACGTTTAGTCAGCCCCACTAATAATTACTTCTTATTGTAGTTATTTTCTTCTTGACAGCACATTGATTCAACTACCTCCAAGCCAGAAGAGAATAAGATTCTCCCACTTTATTAAGCATGTGCATCCCAAACAAAACATGGAGGTTTATTTTAAGAGTTATTTGAGGAATGCATCAAGACAGTAATCTTATGCATACTTTAGAAATAAGCCACACTAAATTTGCTTCTAAGTACAACATATATGATGTACTTCTGATGTACTTCTGAGAATAGTGCAGGTATATCCAGGAAAAACAGCAAAGGAGTATTTCTATGGACAAATCTCAAATCCTAATTATTTAAATTACAGTTATTTTAAAATAAGTGTGCTTAATTTGCACCCATTGATATGAAGATAACCACTGTCTTGTTTTCATACAGGTTCCTTCTAACACTTAAGTCAATTAGAATTATAGGGGAAAAATAATTCTGTTCATCAAATCTCTTCCATAATTCAAATAGAATAAATGTTTTCTCCAAGATTCTCTACAATGCCAGTAAGACAACTAGCAAATAGAGGTTACCTGTCTGAATAAAAGGGGGGAATAGTGTAAGATATTATTAAAAATGTGCAGCAACTGGCTATTTCTGAGAGGACTAGAATACTACTGGTTTTAAAATAGCTGTCCTAGCAAACCTATTCTCACCATTGGAACATATTTTGTGGCAGCATATGAACAATATGGGAGGAATTCATACATCATTCCAAATCACCAATTGTGTTAAACACAGTTTGTTGGAGAGTTCAAGTTCATAGATTGTGTTGACTAGAAACAATGGTATTAAAAAATCAAGTTAGCTCTAAATTAATGAATGCATATGGATATCTATATATAAAAATACAAAATACAAAGAAAACTAATTGGTAAAGTGACCAAGAAATATAAGATAGAATATTCACAAATATTTCCATGCAAATATGAAATGCATGCAAGATAAGGAGAGTGACTATGTTCCTGGTTTTGCTATGCTGATTTAGCTCTTTTAATAGAAGATCTGATCTCAGCTGATTCATATACTTCTTCAATTTCATGGTGCAATCTCTTTACCATTATTTTACAAATGCTTTCTGATCAACAGTAAAACATCTTTGGAGACTGAAATTTCAACTTTAGCACAAGCAGGAGAAGGAGATACTCAATCTCACTCCAAAGATCTGTGTCAGTTTTATGTACTGTAGTGTACATAGAGGTAAACATAAAACTGTTGGTGAAGAAAGCCAAAAGAAACAGTATGTTAAATCTTGTGCACTTAAGTCTCAAGAAATCTTCAAATACACTGGCAAATATATTGTTTATCCTAGAAAGTGGATTTACCTTGCATCACAATTTTTTTTAAAAAAAGGGCTGATCTAAACTATTGGGGATCCTGAAATGAGGGCTTAGAAAATGCATAGTTATTTACTTCTTTTTATATCTACCCCAAGGCTCCTTTCAGATGCTGTCCCCCAACTTCTTAGCATCATCACTCAGCAGGAAAACCCTTGGCTAATTACAGCACTGCTTGGGGATCAGCTTTCCAAGTGGGAAAGAGGGCTGAAGAAGGGAGAGGGGACACTTTATTCATTTGGCCTCTGAGCAAATCCCCAGCTTGGGAGTCCTGGATCAGCAAAACAGCCAACACCCTAACTGGCAAGCCCTGAAGGGTTCTGTGAACTGGTTTTCTACCTCTTCAATATACGATCTCTTCTCCTTCGTGTCATTCGTGTTGTTTTTGAATATAGTTTCAGAAAGCTTTTGGAAGCAGGCAGAAGTCATGGTCTTTTGATACACTCATCTATCAGCCAGGAGATTTGACAGTTATGGGGGGGGGGAATCCAGTTTGAAAAGCTGGACTTTCCCCTCTGCCTAAAGCAGAATGACCAGGAAGGGTAATACTCATGAACTAGAGGAGAGGAACTGTAATCCCATCAGCCTGAGGTGCTAGATTGGCTAATAGGAATTGGGCAGATCCCACAAATAGGTGTCTCCTGAGAGCACTATTGACAAAATGATCGTTAAAGCATATCAGATTGTACCCACCGTAAAACTGCTATGGCTCGTTGACAGATTAAAACAAAATATGCTACTTTAATGTCGGAATGGCTAAGGATGGCTTTAAATTGTCTTCAGTATGAATCGGGAACAAGATGATAGCAATGTTAGCAGGACACAGCTTAAAAAGGAGATTGCCAGATTATGTACATCCATGCAATGGTTAAGTGCAAGATAGAAAAGACCCAAAACCCATTCTCCCACTCACAGTTCAGCACAGAAATAGGAAAGAGGCCCAGGGATTCAACCCCTGCAGATGTGAGGATTTCAGAAACTCAGTATATTATCACAGACAAGTAAGAAATGTTCAAGACTCTGATTACTTTCAAGTCTTACCAATATTTCTGAATTCTTCTCTTTGATGAGCAAAACAGGTTTCAAGGTTCTTGTGCCTCATCTCTACAGGCAAAGAATATCAAATATTCAGCAGGGCTACATTCTTAAGAGCAAAGTTGCCCCCACTTATGGAACATCCCCAGAGCTGAGGCAGACCCCCACAATTCTGGCCTTATGTAAGAGTGTCAAGACCAGGGGTGTCAAACTGAAGGCCCGGGGGCCGGATCCAGCCCATGGGATGTTTAGATCTGGTCCGCGGGGCTGCCCTGGAAACAGCGAAGGACTGGCCCGCAGTGCCTCTGCCAGCAAAAATGGAGCTTGCGAGGGCCACACACGGCCATCCTGAGCTCCATTTTCACTGGCAGAGGGTTGCAGGAGGTTGTTGCAGCCAGAAACGGAGCTCGGGAGCCTGTTTTCAGTGGCAGAGCGCTTGGGCCGCCACAGGCACCCCCAACACAAGTGATGTTGAGCTGGCCACACCCACCATGGCCACGCCTACCCCGGCCCCCCGAGGTCAAACACAACCCTGATGTGGCCCTCAATGAAATTGAGTTTTGACACCCATGGTCAAGACCAACTGACACCGGGAGCAAAAAGTGGTATGCAACCCTGAAAATGGTTGGTGGCTTGAGGGCATTCACTGTGTCTTTTTAAAACTTGTTAACTTGTTTCTACTTCTGTTTTTAACTTTGGTTTTGCCTATGCCTTTTTTACATGGCTGTATGGTTTTAAATTGCAAACCATCCAGAGTCACTTAGGTGAGATGGACAGTGTGTAAATTTGATAAATAAACAAACAGCTCTAAGAAAACCAAGGTTGTTGAGTTATATAGCATTTATCTATCCTTGCATCTTCTGGAAGAGGCAGATTTTAAGAGAGAGATATTGCTTCATTTGTTTCAAAATATAATAATTCTGCTGCTATTTTTGTGAGTCCCTCCTACTCATTCTGCCAGTGCAGTCAAAGTCCTACCCTTATAGTATTTCTTGTGTCAGTTTCTATTTTTGATGACAGCACCCCTAAGGGCTATAAAATTTGACAAAACAGATGCCCACGGCATCAAACTAGAGGATAAATACTTTGGTTTTAGATGAAGATGGTTTAAAAGCTTGAATATTTTGAAGCAGCAATCTTCATAAAGTATTTGAGCTAAAATGCTATAAATTTTGTCTGATGAAAACAACTGGAGGAACATAATTTAGAGATAGAACCATCATGAAAAGAGAAGTATCCGAAAAAGGGACATGAACAGAATGACAACTGCAAGAAGACGTGTCTGCATTGATGGTCCATCTCAGAATTTTTATGGAAAAATTGCAACAAGAATGAAAGTTTGAAGCAAGAAAATGAGATTTCCAGAAACTTTTCAGAGTAGAAGACACACTTCTTCAGCGGCCACTAGAATAGCAATGTTATACAAAGGAATCTGCAGTGCAATATGACTGTGGAAAAGGTAGGCTCTTAATTCTAGGCAGTGTATGGTCGGAGAGTTCATTCCCAGATGTGGATCTACAGGGTTCATAAATAGTGTGTTGAAAAAGACAAAGTAATCTGTTAGGGTGGAATGAAATTTGCATTTTTTTTTAAAAGGGATAAGTAAAAAGGCCTAAGCAAAGAGAAATTTTAAATCATTCTAAATATAGAACCTCCTGTTTCTACAGCTTAAACAAATATGGGCAAGTAAAGTGGAAATTTAGAGTCAAGATGGAGACAGTTTGGCTAATAGAACAGAAATTCAGCATATTTCTTTATTTAAGAAGAGTAATACGCTAGACCAGCAAATTGAAATTTACAACATAATCTTTTCCAACCTGGCCTTCTGTAGTGATGTGTGCCAAACAAACATAATGAACCATTAGAGAAAAAAATGGGGGAAAATGTGAGCGTGATGAATGGGAGCAACAACAAAAGGAGCAAATTGTTTGTCAGAACCAATTAATGATTCATTTCTCACTCTGTATCTTCAGAGACTGCAAGTCCAATGGGAAAGAGAGGGGAGAAACTCTACAGGTATTAGTCAAAGGGGTCAGCAAGCAACATCTCACCCTGCATTTAATTCACAGAGCTTATAGAAGCACAAGGCCTAAGGGAAGTTTTCTCTTATTCTTTCTCAATTGTTCAGAACAGGAATATTTGTACAAATGGTATATCCTGTAAGTCATTTATAGAGCTCCGAGGAACACTCTGCAAAATTCCCTCAAACACAATATAGAACAAAAGTGGCCAATAAATGGCAATACTTGAACTTTTATGACTTTCTGACTTATGCTCACAGTTCTCTCTTGATTTCTAGTCATCGTGATCCTTGATATAACCTTGAAAATGTACATATGAAAGAAAATAATATGCTTTTTCATTTTTCCTGCAAAGGTTAATAGGATTTTTAAACGCATTGTTTTTCTTCCGTTGGTTATTTGTTCTTCTTCTTGTTATTAGTTGCTGAGACTTAAAGAAATTCTATAAGAAGAATATTCTAACTTAGATGGAATAATAGGGCCATTGGCAGATTACACCAACAAGTGCTCATATAAATGAAAATCAAACTATTAGTAACATTAACTAAACATTCAAATGAGCCATCCGCAGGCAAAATTGTTTCCAAGCAGAGCACTCCTACATGATCAGGGAGGAACACAGTTTCATATTGGATGATCTACGATTTCCAGAGGCCTGCCAGGGTATTGTTTTCCCCCATTCTTGCTTCTGGGAAAACTACTGTTTCAAATTTCCCTGCCATTGAAAACAATGCTATCTCTTTGGTTGGAGACCAAATCTGGAGGTTCAATGGGGATGAGAAATCTTTGGCTTCCTCAGCATGACTTTGATAGAGGAAACACCATTAGTGGTATTTGTTCTGTCTTCACTACACGTTACCCTGTGTGTAGCTCGACATGCAGCTAAACCTTCCTATCCTTCAATAAACCAGACTGTGTGCATAGATGTTGATACTTTATTGAAGAACAGGGTGAGATGAAACAGAGATACTATGTATGGATGTCTTTGAGGAGACATGGATTTTGTCCTCCAATGAATATGCATCACGGATTAGGCTGGATTCTTCTAGATGCTTCTGTCTCCTCAGAACGTTAGAAAATGGAGTCTGGATTCTCAGGATGCACCCTTCCCCCCCCCCCCGAATAAGGGATGATGGGAGGACAGGTACTCAGTAGGGTCAAAATACTACTAAAACCAACTTTCTAAACAATGAAAGGTTTGCCATTAGATGTTAGAGAACAATAACACCATATACATACACAAACTCTATGCTGGAGGCATGACAGTATTTATATAGTCACAGATCACATTCACAAGATATGGCGGCCTGAGTCAATTGCAGCCCTGAATAATTCTGCAATGCTAATAACACATGGAAATGAAACAATCATAAGTGTAAATAGCACAAGGATTATTTCTGAAATCAACCCACTTTTCACTCAAGTAGAATCAATTAATCAAGATATAGGGACCCCCACTCCAAGTATTTTGGATGCAAAAGCAGTCAATTTGACCATCTCAGCAAGTACCATCATGTTCCATTTCTCCTTTGTGGGTAAACTTGAATCCATTTTTGTCAGGGGTGGGTTCCTACCGGTTCGGACCGGTTCGCCCGAACCGGTAGCGACCCGCTAGTGACGTCATCTGAACCGGATCGGTGGTTGCCGGTCTGTGGGGGCTGCCATCTTTTTTTTTTTAATTTTTTCCGATTAAAAATTTTCTGATCCTGAGCATGCTCAGAAGGTGACTTCCAGCACTGTTCATGTGGTTGCCATTTTTTTTTGGCTTTATTTATTTTATTTTTATTTTTT
>QLTV01003388.1:3566384-3635920 GCA_003457575.1 Thermophis baileyi
AGGGTACCTAAGGAGAATAAAATACATTCATCAAGAATAAAAAGATACAACACTTAGTGATAGTCAAGGTTACTAATAAGCCATCAAATTGTACTAGGAAACAAATAAAAACAATATAAATTGAAAGATACATGCAACATGGTTATAGTAATAAGTGGGAAGAGATAGATACTAGTAAGGAAGAGAAGAATAATAGTAATACAGTCTTAGTAAATTATTTGACTGGGAATTTGTTGTGGGAATTAGTTGTTAAGCAGAGTGATGGCATTCGGGGGAAAAAACAGTTTCTTGCAGTGCCCTATAGCGTCGTTTTGAGGGTAGAAGTTGAAACAATTTATATCCAGGATATAATAGACTCATATATTAAAATTATTATATTGTAAGTTTCCCAGAGTTCTGTATCAGTGGGATAGGCAGCATAGAAATTTAACATTTTAAATTAAAAAGTCCAGTTCAATTTGTCAAAAGCTTTCTCTGCATCCAAATAAATAATGAAACTAGTTTTTCATTATGCTGTTCAAAATATTCCAAAATATCCAACACAGCTGTAACATTATCTTTTAATTGTCTATTAGGTAAAAACCAAGCTTGATTTCACAAATTCTTATAAAATTATTTTTAATTTGTCTGCTAGGATCATTATGAACAGTTTAGAATAATTACTAAGTAGTGATATTGGTCTATAACTTCTTATCAAAGTCAAATCCTGTCCTTCTTTGACTATTTATATTATATTTGCATCTTTCCATGACTCAAGCATCTTTCCTCCCTATAAAATAAAATTCATTGTATTTTGCAAAGGTTGCAAGAGATCATCCTCAAAACATTTATAATGAGAACCAGATAATCCAAACGGTCCCAACACTTTTCCTGTAAGCTTTTTTATAACTTTAGAAACCTCTTATTTTTGTGAGTCCCTTCATTATTTGTCTTTGTTTCTCTGTAATCGTTTCTTATTATTTATTTATTTATTTTAAATCCATTTTCTTGATAGGAATACTATGACCTTTGTACAAATTAGAATAATACTGATGAAAGGCTTTTTGTATTGTCATATTATCCATTATTATAGCATCTCCCTCTTGAAGTTTTAATATCATTTTCTTTTTCTTTTCTTAATTTATATGCCAACCATTTCCATGGTTTATTTGCAAATTCAGGTTTCTTTTTTCTTTGCATAGTTCATTTTTATTTCCATTTCTTTTATCATTGACAGCTGTTGCTGTAAAAGTTTAATTTGATGAGAAATATTTATCTTCCCTGGAGATTTTTTTAATTCTTCTTTTCTTTCTTCTCATCCAAAATAGCCTATTTTGTCTTGGCTTTTCTTTTCAAGTACAGTATAATATTGTATAACATATCCTCTCATAAAAGCTTTACTAGAATCCCCAAAAATGCTTATGTCTAGGCCAGTGTTTAGGGTTTTTTTTTTAAAAAAAAATCTTAATTTCTTTTTATAGTCCTTCACTGTTGCTTCTTTCTGTGACAATATTTTATTTAGTCTCCAACTAAAAGTGGAACCTTCCTTTTTATAAACCAAACTCACAGGGTTATAATCAGAAAAAGTCTGTGGTAAAATCTCTACTTTAACAATTTTAGTAAATTCTTTGAAATCCAGATATATCTATTCTTGAAAATGATCTATGTCTTTCTAAAAAGTATATTCTTTAACATTTCCATTTTTCAGTCTCTATGTACTCACTTATCCTAAATTGTCCATCATATCAAAAAAAGGCATTTGGTAATTTGCCTTGATTGGTCTTGTTATTTTTCTTAGATGTCCTATTAACTGTGACAAAATCACCCCACTCCAGTTCCCCATCAAGCATCAATTTTCATAAAAAAAACATTAATTTCTCCATAGGTTGCTTATTAAAAGCCTCATTAGGGGTATACATTCCCAATAGCAAAATCTTGTCCCCATATAATTCAAGTTCAACCCCAACAAATCTACCATGTTCATCAGTCAATAGCAGGTCTGGCTTTAATTGGGGATTAGTACAGATAGTCCTCACTTAGCATCTGTTCAAAATTATAACAGCCCCCCAAAAAGGCACTTATGACCTGGATTCGAAGTTCCAATGGGCACTCCCCCCCCCCTGATCTTTCCTAGCTGCATTCATGTTGCCTAGCTGCATTCATGTTGCCAATATACTTTCTCCATCATGGTGGAGACAGCAGCCAGGAATGGGTTAACTCCGTCTGTCAGCTGATAGGACTGAGTCTGCAAGTTGTGATGCCATGCCTCCTCCTCTTGTGTCTCCAGCTTTTAGACTCAGTCTAGCTTGGACGTGTTTTTTCGAGCTAAGCCATTTCTGACCGCTTTTCTCTCAACCTCGATATCTCTGCAATCCAGATTCCTTGGAATCATCGCTGCAGCTCCCAGTCTAGGCTGGTCGAGCTGCCCGCTTCTCCCAGCATGAAGGGCGTTCGCCCAAGCCCGCTGAAGGCCACGTGGGCGGCAAATAAGACTGCCGGCCGGCAGATCTTAGAGGGCAGCGCTCATGAGCTTTGCTCCGAACCACTGGCCCTGGGGTTTCAATTCATCAACCCCCATTCGCCCTGAGTTTTTGGCAGCTGCTGGATTGCAGCAAGGGCGAAGGCAGCGCACATGAGCCTGGCTCCGCAGCGCTAGCCTTGGAGCACGAGGTCACAATACCGCGCCATTTCTGAGCCGGCAAAGCCACGCCATTTGAAACCCGAGTTTGGGTCATTGGAGCTGAAGGTGCGCAGCCACCAGGGCGAGTCGCACGGACCCCCGCCGAGCAGCACGCTCCCAAGGATCGATCAGGACAGCGTTCACGAGCCTCGGTCTGCGAAACTGGACCTGGAGGATCGAAGGAATTGGATCTTCGTGTGGGGGCAATGAGTTGCGGGCAAGTCAGACGACTCCCGCTGTGCAGTAATCAGCCCTGCAATAGAGCCTGGCGTGAGACAAGCCATTCTAGCCCCTGACCGTACCCTGGGTATACTAGTTCAGACAGGCCATTAGCCAGGCCGCTCAGGCATAAGACGCAGCATGGCCCTACCAGGCCAGGACTGCTTGGCCAAAAAATCCAAAATGGCGACCGCATTTTCCAGGGTCACCACCCGCATGGCGGGAAAACCGACGATTCTTGGACAGACTAGTGATCAGGAAGCAGGGCCCTTGGGAGCGAGGCCCTCAAGGAGGCGTGCAGCAGTTGAGCACCACTCGCAAAAGCCTCCCACAAGAGCCTCTAAGGCTGCAGAGCAGGAGGCTAAGCAGAGGCATAAGGCTATTGAGAGAGCCATAGAGAAGGCTCAAAAGGAGACTGCAAAGAAGGCCCGAGGCCTTCAAGTTATGGAGCCTGCCTCTTCCCATCCTGATACATCACAGCAGTCAGAACTGCCTGTCATTCAGGGGCATTTGCCAGCGGCCACATGGTCCCCAGATGATGCCTTTGATCAAGCCCCTGATCTGCCCAGCAACAGTGAGTTGCGCCTTGGCACATTGCCAGAACCCAGGATACCAGAGGCCACCTGGGAGCAACCAGTCAGACAGAAGGTCTCCTCGGCTGAAGCAACCTTCACACCCACCGCTGCAGGCCTTCGCTCAGATGAGCAATTAGAGCCTCAAATCCCAGCCAGTATGGGAGATTTGATCTCCGAGGCAATAAGACAGGGGATTGCAGCCGGGTTACAATAGAGGGCGGCATCAGGGGTCTCAGATTACCCCAGAGCTCAGGGCCATCATCAGGGGCCTCATTTTGGGGGGAAACCTACCCCCTCTGGATCAGGAATACTCTCCGGCCTCCTCCAGCCAGGTATCCTGGTCGGCAGAGGAGGCGCAAAGAGACCTAGACCTGTCTGACGATGAATGCTTAATGCCTGACCAGCCAGCCTTTGTGGGTCTATTTAAGCCAGTGGTTCCCAAAGTGGGCAGTACCGCCCCCTGGGGGGTGGTGGGATGACTTAGGGGGGCGCTAAGAGGCAAGGGGGTGGCAGGGGGGTGCTAAGAGGCCACATGGAAGGCAGGAAAGCATGTCGGGGCGGCGGGGAAGGGAGGTAGCAGCCTACTCACTTCCCCGCAGCCCTGCCATGCTTGGCAGCCTTCCACGCAGCCTTCCCAGCGGTCCCCCACGCCCGCTTACCTTCTGAGGTCGGCATCCGGGATGGAGAGTGGGGCAAGAGAAGGCACAATAGGCTGCGCTGCCCCGGTCCCGCTCAACCGCACTTCTTCCAGCCCATCCGCCCCATGATGCCGTGAACGAGACAATCGGCTGCGCCTCCCCGCCCAGCCTTCCTCGCCTGCCTAGGAGGGACCCTCTCCAGGCCTCTCATGCAGGAGGCCAATCAACTGGGCCTTTGGGCGGAGACTCACCCCAAAGGCGAGGTGAGTGGGTGACAAACATGCAGGCGGGGGTGACAAACATATCACCCCCGTGACATATTGGGGGTGACAAACATACAGGCGGACTGGCCCAGCCGAGCCTCAGTCGACCACGCGGAGTGGCGCCTGCATCCATCACTGTTCCGGGAAATGACGGTCTGCTTCGGCTTTCCGACAGTTGACCTGTTTGCCACCTGCGACTGCCAACTCCCACAATTTTTCGCTAGGTTTGTGACACCGAAAGCAGAGGGGGTAGACGCGCTCCGCAGCAGGTGGCCGCAGGGACTGCTGTTTGCCTTCCCGCCCCTTCCGCTCATCCCAAAGGTCATCAGGAAGATGCTGGAGGAGAAAGCGGAGCTTCTGCTTCTGGCCCCACACTGACCCAGAACACCTTGGTTTGCAGACCTGGTGAACCTATCAGTGACGCAAACCTGGAGGATCCCTCAGAACAAGGTCTCCCTCAGCCAGGGGGCGTTGGTCCATCCGGACCCTCAGTGGTTCCAACTGACCACCTGGCACTTGAACAGAGCCTTCTGAGTGGGGACAATTTTTCCTCCAGGGTCATCAAGACAATTCAGGCCTCGCACAGAGCCTCGACTAACCAAATCTACAACGCCACATGCCTTTGTGGCTGGTGTACTAAGGGAGGCCTGGTTCCCATGGACGTTTCCATTCCCCAGATCCTGGAGTTCCTCCAGGAAGGACTGGATAACAGGCTATCTCCTAATACAATCCGGAGGCAGCCTTTTCCTCCATTTTGACATGTTGTTCAGCTAACCCAGAATGTCACTTCGCTTCTGAAATTAAAAGCAGCTTCCGAAGGCTTTTCAATTTAAAGCAGGAGTCTCCAAAGTTTGCAACAGTAAGACTTGTGGACTTCAACTCTCAGAATTCCTCAGTCAGCCATGTGGCTAACGTTGTCTCCTTCTTTCTCCCTTGCCTTCCCACTCCCTCCCTCCCCCCCCTCTCTTTCTTTCTTTCAGGGGAACCAGCAGGGAAAATAGGCTTTAAAAAGTTTTTTAAAAAACCAGGAAGTGATGATGTCGGGGCAGGTGGGTGGAGCCTCGCACTGCCATCCCAGTTCTCCGAACCAGCTGCTGCAACCGTTACCTACTCGCCCGAACCGGGCCGAACCGGGAGGATTTCACCCCTGGTGTATTCCACTCTGACAGAGTGGTTTTATGGCTAGACCCTACATTCATCCCCAAGGTAAACACTTGGTTCCACAGGGCTCAGGAACTGGTGCTGCCGAACTACTGTCCGGACCCAGTGCATCATTTGGAACACAGGTGGCACAGTTCGGATGTACGGAGAGCTCTCCGCGTATGTCAGGAGAACGTTTTCCCTGCGGAAAGCGGACGCCCTGTTTGTCTCTTTCCAGCCGGCCACACTAGGCAACAGGGTCACCCCATCAACCTTGGGACGGTGGATTAGGGCATGTATCGCCAAGGCCTATGAGATCCAGGCCTTACCGTTGCCAAGATGAGTCACTGCCCATCCGTCCAGAAGTGCGGCCACCTCCGCGACATGGGCGACGCAGGCCTCTATAGAGGAGGTCTGCAGAGTGGCTACATGGTCCTCTCCCTCACCATTTCTTTGCCACTATAAGCTGGACACTTACGCCTCGGCCGAGGTGGCTTTGGCAGGCGGGTACTCCAAAGTGTCCATTCGGTGCAAGGGACTTCGGACCGGATCGCGCCCTCCCAATAGGACAGCCAGCTTTGGTATTTCCCATTCCTGGCTGCTGTCTCCACCACGATGGAGAAGGGGCATTGGTCTTACCTGATACGCTCCTTCTCGTGGAGGTGGAGACAGCAGCCAGCCCCACCCGGATTAGCGTCCGGTCCTGGGTCCTGGAAGGGATACAATTAGATCACGGCTCGACACGTCAGTCTGCATCGACACCTTTGTCAAAAAGCTGGAAATGCAAGAGGAGGAGGCGTGGCATCACAACTTGCAGACTCAGTCCTATCAGCTGACAGACGGAGTTAACCCATTCCTGGCTGCTATCTCTACCCCCACGAGAAGGAGCATATCAGGTAAGACCAACGCCCCTTCTCTCTCTCTCTCTCTGCTTTGTAAGCATCCCAATTTTTCATTAACATAGAAATAGCTGCCTTGACTGGTGCAAACATACTGGATCTTTCTATAACAGTACCAACAGGTATAATAGCAATACGAAGTGAAAATAAACTGATGTTTGTATTTTAGTTTTATTTGGATTAGTGATGGGATCTATCGCAACTTTACAACCTGTGAATAAGCTGGCTCAGGAATTCTGGGAGTTGAAGTCCCACTTCACAGGTCGTAAAGTTGCCATGGTATAGTTTCCAATAAAGCTATTCTTTGAAGAATTCACCTGCCTCGGAGTTTTGCTTGCTATGGGACTATTACTTGGAACCCCGACATCACCTTTGATTTAGATGAAAAGTACTGATCCATTCACTCATTTCAGATACTGATCTGTACTTTGGATTTGAAACTATACTTCTCATTGCATGGCCTTGGGCAATTATTCTCCTATAAAATTGACCTTGCTTTAAATCAAAAGTCAAGTGGTGGTTCTTTAATGAACCTCGTGCCTTTAAGATTACTAGTATTTTTAATTTAATATGCAATAGTTCTGGGATTTAATGTGTGAATTTATTTACTTATTTATTAAATTTATATGTTGCCCATCTAATTCTGCAAAGTGGTGGAACAAGCATGAAAATAAAGTAATCTCCCAACTCTGGTCAAGTATATCTATTTTTCTCCATCACTATTGCAAAAGCCATTCCCTGCTGCCCTTCTATGTACTGAATGCTCATGAAGAAAGATTTGGTTGTTATGTCTCTGTGTCACATACAGAAAGTCCCATAGTTAACAATTGGGGTAGACATAAATAAAGACAGGGAAAGCCGGGAAAATTGCTTAGCAGATCAATACTAAGCTAGATGGATCAAAGGATTAAGTTAGCATCAGGCAGCTTCCCATAGGTTTTTTTTTCTGCTAGTTGTTTGAATCCTTTTCCAACAAATCATGTAAAGTTGTCAAATTTATGTAATGGTGGTATTGCCAAAAATATAATACAGGCTATGACTGCTTACAACATTTATGTCATGGCAAATGATACTAAGAAACAAGAGAAACTGAGAGGTGCATTGCAACAGTGAACTCTACTTACAAACTCTTATCACAATCTAAACTGCAGGTTTGCTGCTCCTGCTCTCCCCACCACAAAAACAGATGTCCATGCCCAGGTCTCTTGAAGTTTTAAAGAGTCTGTGGATTAAATATACACATTCAAAATATAATTGTCTTGTTACTGGTTCCTAGCAGTTCCAAACGCATTTCTATGGCTGCTGTGTATGAAACTTGAGACTCTAGAAAAAGTGCAGAGAAGAGCAACCAGGATGATTAGGGGATTGGAGACTAAAACATATGAAGAACAGTTACAGGAACTGGGCATGGCTAGTCTAGTGAAGAGAAGGACCAGGGGAGACATGATAGCAGTCTTCCAATATTTGAGGGGCTGCCACAGAGAGGAAGGGGTCAAGCTACTTTCCAAAGCACCTGAAGGACAGACAAGGAATAATGGATGGAAACTGAACAAGGAGAGATTTAACCTGGAAATAAGGAAAATTTTTCTGACAGTGAGAACAATCAACCAATGGAACAGCTTGCCTTCAGAAGTTGTGGGAGCTTCATCACTGGAGGCAGAGATTGGACTGCCATTTGTCAGAAATGGTATAGGGTCTCCTGCTTGGGTGGGTGGCTGGATTAGATGACCTACAAGGTCCCTTCCAACTCTGTTAAATCTGTTAAACATGTCAGGTATGGACAGGGGAGGTACTAAAGGGGTGGTGTCATTGAAAGTTGAAAGATATCAATTATCACAATTCTTTTCCATCTATTAAGGCCTGGTTCTTGGGGTATCGTCCATCATTAGTCTGTTAGATGATCTAGGCCTAGGGAGAGAGAGAGAAAGAGGCAGAGGGATGTTGAAGTTGCTTTATATCCCAAGAGCTTTGGATATTGTTGATAATGCTATCCCCTTGGGTAATTTCTTTTAGTTAAGATTCAGGGGGTGTTTTCCATTCCTTTGAGCGAGTTGTCTCTCAGAAGAGTACTGACAGTACCACTATCATCAGGCACTTTGGAGTAGGTGTCATCCATATGATGACTTTCAACTTTACTTCTCCATAACACCTGAATTAGGAGGGGCTCTACATGTTGGGATGGATGAAGGCCAATAAAATGGAACTGAATCCTAACGAGACAGATCTTGTGGATCTGTCGTATCCATGTAGGTATCCGTGGCCATATCCATGAGTCTGAAATGTGTGCCTCACCTACTTGTGCTAGATATCAGGACACGCGTACAGTATGTCACAGAAGTGAGTATACCTCCTCACATTTTGTAAATATTTAAGTATATCTTTTCATGTGACAACACTGAAGAAATGACACTTGGCTACAATGTAAAGTAGTGAGTATACAGCTTACATACTAAGGTGTGTGCTCACTTTTGTTGCCAGCAGTTTAGACATTAATGGCTGTGTGTTGCGTTGTTTTGAGGGGACAGCACATTTACACTGTTATACAAGCTGTATACTCACTACTTCACATTGTAGCCAAGTGTCATTTCTTCAGTGTTGTCACATGAAAATATATACTTAAATATTTACAAAATGTGAGGGGGTGTACTCACGTCTGTGACATACTGTATGTAGTAGCAACATCTACCAACACTTCAGAATCAAATTTTCTGCAGGTACTGCAGGGTAGGATGTTTCCTAGATATGAAAGCTTGTTTGCCTGTTCTCAACAGAGTTGCCCTCTCTCAGAAAAAAAGCAGGTATACAGTTCGGGAATGGTTTCAGAGTAACTCCTGCCATTGGAGGTCCAGGGACCTCTGTAGTTAGTACCATCTGTTGCCAACTTGAGTTGGTAAAAGTGGTAGATTGTTGAATGCAGGTAGAGGATAAAACAGAACACAACCTTATCGGGAAGCTGAGTAGAAACAGAATTTGGTAGGAGAGTGAGATGGGGAAAGAGGAAGGATGTGTTAGCAATTGGAAAGAATAAAAAAAAAAGTTTAAAAAAGGAAAATAAGACAATCAGTGGAAAGGGAAGAAAAGGGAAGAAAAGAAAAGAAAAGAAAAGAAAAGAAAAGGATACCAGTAGCTTCTGTGAAACAACAATTATCCTTCTGGAATTTTGTACCTCTAAATAGAAACAATTAATATTGTCTGTTTATACATTACTGTTAAATAACTGCTTACCAACAACTGTTCCTCCTCATAAAAGTGGCACAGCATACAATCCCTTCCCCACGCTTAAAATACTATACTACCAGAAAAGTAGCTGATAAGAGAAAAGTTAAAATCAGTGTAAGTTTACTGTTTCAGGATGATGGGGATATTTTAAACTATATGCAGTGTATTCTATGTAAAGTTATTCTTGTGTATGGACCAGAAGCTGAAGATGATGTAATATGGGGTAGCCAGGTGGACTGAACAGAGCGCCTGACAGTGTTCATGCTACAATTTTACTAAAGCAGCTGCAGATTGACTAAATCAGGTTCACAGTTTTTCTCCTGTGATATGTAAATCCTAAACAACTTCAATCTAGGATTCCTGATGGATTGCCTTTTACATTATAGGCTGGCACAATTGCCAAAATTGTTTGGAAAAGTCCTCCTGTGTGTCCTGAGAACTGCCAAGTGCAGTATGAGGAAACTATATATTATTACCTGATGCATGAATTCATTGGAGGTATCATACAATATAGGTATATGATAAAGGTTCCGTAATCTACATATCCATTAAAGAGAACCTGCACCAACTACAAGTAGTCCCCAATTTATGACAACTGGGACTGGAACTTCTGTCACTAAGAGAGGTGGTCATTAAGTGAGTTGCACTAATATTAGGACCTTTTTCCCACAGTTGTTAAGCAAATCACCACAGTTGTTAAGTGGATCATGTGGTTGTTAAGCAAATCCAGCTTCCCCCACTGACTTTGCTTGTCAGAGGTTGGCCATCATGTGACCCCTGGGATGCTACAACCTTCATAAATGCATGCCGGTTGACAAGCACCCAAATTTCAAACATGAGACCACAAGTACATTATGGCATAAGTGTGAGGACTGGCTGTATGTCACTGTTTTCAGTGCCTTTGAACAGTCACTAAACAAATGGTTGTAAGGTGAGGACTATCTGTACCTGCTCAGAAATGTAAAATGTTGATAATTAAGGTGGAAAGGTAAGCTTTGAAAAATGAATACTCTACCAACTCATGCTAGCAACATTTCATGAATGTACTTATTGGATGTATTAGCCAATAGTCTAAAGGCCCTCACAATATAGCAATAAGTCATAAGAAACAAAACATTTGCAGTAAAAATGTAAGAGTAATTTTAAAGACTGTTCCCCAAACCACAGTACATTCACACATCCTAGGCATCATTGTTTCACCAAAAACCCTCCAGAACGGCTCCATTTTCAACTGTTTTCAAGAGGTCAGAACTTTATGGGCCAACCCCAGTTCAAGTAAGAAGCCATCTCAGAAAAGCAGCATTTACATGACTCCATAGTACAGGGGTGTCAAACTCGCAGCCCGCAGGCCAGATTCATCACGCGCTGGCCACGCCCACCCCGGTTTAGCGAAGGGGAAAAGAAGTTGTGATACATCACATGACGACGCGAGTTTGACATCCCTGCCATAGTATGTGTCAGGCCTGGAAGCCATCTTTTACCTTTTTGTATTCAGGCCTGCCACATTTTCTACTGTGGGAAAATGGGAGGGGGGATTATATGGAGTAGGTGATATGTAGTAGTCTAAATAACATTCTTTCCAGAAAGTCAAGGCTGCTGTGCCCTGCAGCTGCGATGAAGTGACTGGGAGGCATCTTCAGTTTGGATGGTGCCTGATTGGATCCTGTGATGGACATGTGGGTGCTGGGCAGGGACTTGAACTTTCATTTGGGTGGAGAAAACCCGGAAGCTTTCAGATTCGGGTTTTCCCAGATGTTGCCAACATGACATCTCTAATAAATTGGAACTTTGAGGAACTTCTAGCCTCAGAGTTTTATTTCGTTGGGGGTGTTTATTGGAACCCTGACAGTATGTACCTCATGGAAATAGGCAACTTTCAGCAATTTATCCTGGGGCAAAATGAGTCAGGCAGGTTGATTCTAGTTAGGGAAGGCAGTCATGAAAACCTTAATAAGGTATCTTCAACAGGCAAACTAGTGGTAGCAATTAAGCAGAAAGCAGGGGCAGTCAAGACTGCTAAATATAGACTTAAATATATAATATGCAATTGTACATATGCTTATTTATTTACATTTTTCTTATGTGGTTCATCAGAAAGCCACAAGGATCAAAAAAGGCTGTGTAGGTCAATGGAAATCCTGTCTTTCCCCTGCTGGAAATCCCGCTGAGCCCTACCTGTGGCTTCAAGTTCCCACCAGGCATTGCCTACTCGCCTTTTCAAACTTATCTTTCCAGACATGAGAGCCCGGAAGAACTTTCTAAAAATGGAAGCTGTATTCTCAGAAGAATGCTGCCTGTGCATGGACAAAGATATTTGGGATATGGATTTAGCATCCTGAGAATAAGGGTACAAATACAGCTTGTTCTGCTTCTATTTCTAAAAGGTCCTTCTCTGTAAAACCCATTTGGAACAGGAACAATTACACCAAGAACATTAATGCATCTGTGGACATTCACAAGATTCTAACTTCCACTGGAAGAGAGCGCCGGACAAAAAGCAGAAAGAAAAATAAATGCCATAAATACAACAAAAAGACCAATTGTAACAGAATTACACTGATCTACCTTTGTTCATATTCTGCAGGTGGGAAGATGCAAAAGGCAAAAACTACCAGGTGCAGAAAATTATTTGTCAAGCTGATTACCAATGCATTTCAGGCATACCAGGGCGCCTTCCTCTGCCAATTATCACCTCCTTTTCTCCTATGCATCAACCTGCAACAAGGGAGTTTAAATTTTCTCCAGTAAAATTATCTGCGTTCTGCATTTGGAAAACTCTGACTGTGCTTGTCAGAATAAAATACTTAAGTAGGACACATTTTCCATAGAAATTCCAAAATATTCTCCATTTTAGAAGACGATATATAGGTTTGGCAAATGTGGTGCATAACAAACATCGGAAGACAGACTTAATTGTCAGAGGGGGTTAATTGGGCAATATGGTAGAAATAACTTTTCCTCTCCAGAAAAAATATCTGTGAGAAATTTGATCTCCAATTATGTGCACAAATTGTGTTTGTGTGTACAGTTTGCACCTCTGTTGTACTTTTTCATATTGTTACTTTTTAAACAATACAATTGTTTAAATGTGTGCAGATATATCAAAGAGTAAAATTACTTTATGAAAAATTAAAGTGTATGAATGTTCATACCATAAACAATAGGGCTGTGTAGCATTTTAGATTCTATTACAAAAAGATACTTAAAAGCATGTGGAAATGTGATCTTAAAGAGTAATAGAAGAGAGGGCAAGGGTGAGAATCCATTAAGATTCTAATAGAAGCTGGCACGTCTGTCATTTAATCACAAATTAAAAATGTGCTTGTAGGTCAATTGAGTAAGTTTCAACAACAAAATTACAGATTTAACATAATTAAATTGATCCTACACAAACAACATTGTTTAGGAGCAAAATTGGATTCCTGTAAGACTGATATTAACGATAAAGGTCAGAGACAAGGAAGATGGAGGTTAGATTGCCATCACTAGAAACAGAACTGCATAAAAATAATTTAAAGCTCATAGAATTACCTGAAGATTTTGGAAGAGAAGAGTTAGAAAGAGAAATGGAAAATTTACTCAAAGAATAACTTGGCTAAATCAGGAGGAATGATTAGAAATTCAGAGACAGTACGAAGGAACTTACTTTATAAGACTCTTTTGCCTAGTTTAGTTACATTTTCATGTTTATCCTCCCAAATTCACATTCTTTAAGACAATGGACGCAATATTAGAATGATAAAAGAAAGGGCATGATATTCCTTTAAAACTTCCGATTTTACCAGATGTTCTGATGGACATTGGAAAGAGATCTGAGATTTCTGATATTTATTCTATAAGAAAGGAAAGTCAGATAGAGATAAGCTACTCCATTTTTTTCTGGAGGTCTTTATGGATGGAAGTACAGACTATCCTCATTTAGTGACTGCCTCATTTAGTAACAGTTTGCAATTATGAAGTGATGCAAAAGTAACTTTATGACTAATCCTCATGTTTACAACCGTTGCAAGTCTACAAAAAAAGGAAAGCAGAAGTCAGATCTTAAGCACAGATCTTAAGCAGTTTCATTTAGCATCTGTTCACTTAACAACTGAGTTGTCAGTCCCAATTATGGTCGCTAAACAAGAACTAGTCTTTGTAAATTCAAGAGAATGTTAACAACAGCTGAGTCATTAGCTGTTACAGGACTGATTTTTTTAAAAAAAAGATCAGAACAAGCAGAAATTCAAAAACTGTATCAAGCAGCATTTTTTCTTCATAAATTAACGTGCTAACTGGCACCATGGGTCAAGTTAAAATATTTTCAACTAACATTAATTGACTGAATAATCCACTTTTTAAAAAATGATCTTTTTGACCCTAAAAAAGAAAAACACAGTAAAAAGAGGAAAAAATCGTGAGTCTCAGGTAGATAAAAAAAGTACCGTATTTTTCAGAGTATAAGACACACTTTTTCCCCCTCTAAAAGAGGGTGGAAATGTTGGTGCGTCTTATACACTGAATACAGCCATTTTTCGCCTCCCTAAGCCCTGCCCCGTGTGAAAACGGGGTGCGCAGAGGGTTTGGGAGGTCTGCAGAGTGCTCCTGGGGAAAGGCAAAAATGCCCCCGTTTTTGCAAAAACGGGTGAAAAACGGCCCATTTTTCACAAAAATGGGGTGCACAGAGTGTTTGGGAGGTCTGCAGAGTGCTCCTGAGGGTTGGGGGAGGGCAAAAACTTTTTTTTTCTTAATTACCTCTTCGAAATCTTGGTGCGTCTTATACACCGGTGCATCTTATAGTCCGAAAAATACGGTAATATGTTAGAAATTCATTGTGGAATCTGGAGAAACCTCAGGATGAAAAAATGGGCATTTATACTATTTTGATTTCAGACAAAAACATGGGAAATAATAATTGCTTCAATTTATGTTCCAAATGATAGCAACATTTTTTTATCTTTTTTTTCAATCATCTTTTGAAATTGCAGAGGGAAATGTTTAAATTCTTAGAGATATAAACTGGATTCTTTCCCTAAACCTTGATCAATCTGCACCATCTAAAAGGAATTCTACTTTCAATTTTTAAAGCAGGGATATGATGGCGACACTTCTGCGTCCCGGGCGGGTGGGCGGAGCATCCTGGGTGGGTGGGCGGAGCCTCCCACCGCCGCCGCTACCGGTTCACAGAACCGGGCCAAACAGGGAGCAACCCATCGCTGCCATAGAGGCATAGCATTCATTTACTATATTTAAAATATTGTTATAGAGGTGTATTCCCCAAATTCACAAATTTCAACTCTCATCTTCAGCAGCCAATGAGGTGTCTCAGTTGGGGATGATGAGAGTTCCCAGAGACCACCAGTTTTAACAGATCTAGCACACTCACTTCAATTTTGTATTTCCTTGCCTCATCTTATGTCAGGGGCAAACAACCAGATCAACAAAAAAGATACTGTTTCTTCAAAGAGTTGAGGGCAGGTGCTCTGTTCATCCTCCCACACATTCTGAAGCATTGGCAACAACTGGTTCAAATGATGCTTGTTATGTTGGTAAATCATAAACGGACTGTGCTAGGTAGAAATTATGGTCATGCAGGCTGATGGTGGATGTTGGAGTCACAGATAGTTGATGCTGTAGTTAAACATGTCTAGAGACTCTAGACCAGGGGTGGGTTCCTCCCGGTTCGGACCAGTTCTCCCAAACCGGTAGTGACCCACTGGTGATGTCATGATGACATCACCGATCCGGTTCAGTCAGTGCCAGTCTGTGGGCGTCACCATCTTTTTTTTGAATTTTTTTGAATTTTTTTTAATGTTTTTTTTATTTTTATTTTTCCTTCTGAGCATGCGCAGAAGCCGAGTTCCGGCACTGTGCATGCGGTTGCCATCTTGCTTTTGGCTTCTGCCCCCCCCCCGGTTTTTTCATTACTGCGCATGCGCGCGCGCAAAGAGCACGCGCGCCCATGAGGCGTGCCCACGCAGCGCAGGAGGGAGCGAACCGGCAGCGAGGTAAGTTGGAACCCACCCCTGCTCTAGACCAGGGAAATTTAATAGTAGCTTCAGGCAAAGATCCAAAGGAAACAAGGTGAAAGCTTTGCTTACCCAGCTTTAGGTGTTTTCAAAACTGCAGCACAGCAATTTAAAAACCAATTTGAAAGGACAAGGCTTAAATGGCTAGATAACATCTCTGCCTTGAACCATCTTTTTGGGACCAAATCTGAAAGATTGCATATCCCTAATGAACCACTTGCCTTCTTTCAAATATGTTTTAATTTCTCTGGTGGAAGTAAAAGTACAATGAAATAAAACAAAATTCTCAACCATCACCTGTCACCAGCCTAAAAGGACAAGGAGTTATAAGAAAAGAAATATAGTGACCTAGAATACAAAATCCTTTCCTTCACTTAACTGACTCCTAAATAAGATTTTTTTTTTTGTGCCACTATACAGAGGACAAAAGAGCCATTTTGGTGGAGTGATAAAGGCACCCAGCTAGAAACCAGGATACTGTGAGTTCTAGTTCTGCCTTAGGCATGAAGCCAACTGGATGACCTTGGTGACTCTCACCCACCCCTCGGAAGAAGGCAGGAAAGCCATTTCCAAAAATACTAGCCAAGAAACTGCGGGGATTTATTCCGGCAGTTGCCAGGTGTCAAGACTGACTTGAAGACACAAATATATACCCACCCAAAGATAAAATTACAGGTCTTATTCTCTTTAAATAAAAGATAAAATATCTTGCATTGTTATCTTGCAAATTCTAGCTTCTGGACTACAAAGTACAATTTCTATTTACATTTTAATTTTTTAAAGTAGTTTTAATACTTGTTCTTTACATAATCAAGATAGTCGGGTTCAGTGGGGGACAAGCAAAGAAAATACTTTTTCTCCAAGTAAAGCCCAGAAATAAAACCCCAAATATTGTTTTAGCACAGAACAACTATATAGTGAAGTCTGTCATTCCACCAACCTTTCCATTTGCTAATAATTCACAATACATTTTAAAACAAACCCATAATTTATGTACATTGTTCTAAACATTTGCAGGTCTCGGATGCTTTTATTGCATTGTGTTACGTGTTCACAAGTCTGGAGCTTGCAGATAACTGTCATTGCTCAGTTGAAGCATGTCAGTAATTAAGTAATGTGTTCACTAGCGGTTTGCAAATCTTAACTCCTCATAAATTTAAAATATCCTATCAAGCAAATGGAATATTCTTCTCTGGAAAAAGTTATTCCTGAATGCAAGACTTTTCATAATGGGAGCATGGCAAAGGGGTAGGAGAAGAGAGAAATAAAATCAGGCTATTAATTGAGAAATATCTACAACATTTTGACAGAGTCCTGAATAAGCATACATGTACCCCAAAATAATTGTCTTTGTATCTGAACTCTTTCAACACCATTCCACTTTCTCCCTTTTTTCTCCCCATCCATAAACAAATATGTTCATACTGTATAAAATTTTCCTTTCTCAGGACCATATTCCTTACATCTGATTAAATGGATTGTAATCAATCAAACTGTAAGTAACAATTACATTCTGAAATCAAAATTCTCACTTATAATAAAAAACAAGGTATGCAATGAGGATCATGTATGTTTCTTCACAGAAACACCTTATTCTTATCAAATTTTCTCCCCCAAAATCTACATTACTTAACTAAGATTAAGTTGCTATCGAAGACTGGAAGAGTTTTGAAGTTGAGCAGAGATCCTGGATCTGCAATATCCATCACTCTCCTCACTAGTACATTGTAAAATACCAAGTATCCAGATGCTTTAAACATGCACCAAGGTATTCAGATAGATATGATGATGTTGGACAAATTCCGGGCTATTGGAAACTTCCATGATCATTAACCCAGTTCCCTTTGCAACAGTGACTGGACCTGGGTGACACAAAGATTCTCCTTGAAAATAATGGCATTTGGATGGCACTCCAAAAATGTGGTCAGGCATAAATCATGGCTAGGAGTGTCACCTGGCAAGAAAAGGAAAAAAGCGTCCTACTGGACTTATTCATTCCAATACATTCTCCTGAAATTCAGGGTCTTTCAATGACCTTGAATCTCAATTGCAAGATGCTCAGTAGAACAAAGAGGCAATATAGGGCTACATATTGGGGGCAGAAAGGAATGATGACACATCCCACAGCAAATGTTTCCATGTTAATAAGCTGAACACAACAGAGCAGAGCTGGGATGCAATCCAGTGTGCATATGTTACAAAGCAGAAGGTGCATAAAGAGTGACATCTTGAACCAAGTTAGGCTTTTCCCCAGAAACCCCACAATTGGTCTGGGGACTGCAGCTATCTCAGACACACTGGAGGCACTGGCTATAATGTGATGGCTGAGAGCACGTTAGTAAAATCTGACCATTGCTGACCTTGTGGGAGGTTTTTTAAAAAAATCATTTCCATGCAACAAAGGGGAAAGTGCACTGAGAAAGAAAAGTACAGGAAATGCTGAAAAGAATCCAGATCATTTTGGAGAGAAGCCCAGCCTTCTCTCTGTAATTTTCATTCTGTTAAGCTACCTCCTCCTCAATCTTCAGCATTTTTCTCCTTCCACACTTTGGACAGATAATCAATATTTTTCCTACAATCAAGGAATGGGTAGCCCACAGCCTACATGGGGCCCAACACCCAATTTCATCTCTTATGTCTCTTCCTACAGATGAAGGAGTGATATACGAGAGGTGGCATGGCCAAGCTCAGCTGTTTCCTGCTATTCATGAGTAGTAACAAAATGTATTTCAAATTCATCAAAGCAGGGCCATTTCCCACCCATCCAGTTATAGGCAAGCTGTATTAAAGAAACCACAGTTGAGAAACACTCCCATAGAGCAATAGTGGGTTCTAAATCCCGTTGCTACCGGTTCACGTGCGCGCTTGCGCGTGCGACACTTCTGCGTCCCGGGCAGGTGGGCGGAGCATCCTGGGCGGGTAGGCGGAGACTCCCACCGCCGCCGCTACCGGTTCACAGAACCGGGCCGAACAGGGAGCAACCCACCGCTGCCATAGAGGCATAGCATTCATTTATTATATTTAAAATATTGTTATAGAGGTGTATCCCCCAAATTCACAAATTTCAACTCTCATCTTCAGCAGCCAATGAGGTGTCTCAGTTGGGGATGATGAGAGTTCCCAGAGACCACCAGTTTTAACAGATCTAGCACACTCACTTCAGTTTTGTATTTCCTTGCCTCATCTTATGTCAGGGGCAAACAACCAGATCAACACATAAAGTGTTTAATTCGCTGTTTAATTGTTTAAGCCTGTATATAGGAATTTTCTCAGACTGAAGGTTTGTACCTGGGTCAGACTGAATAAAGTTCAACAGCTTTGGGGGGGGGGGGTGGCAGGGAGGGCCAGACTTAGTCCTCTTGTGCCCACTTAGGGATTCCAGACTAATTTCCCTTTTGACTCCTCCCAGTTTCTCTCTAACATCCTATGATTGCTATGAAATTTTTTCTGCTTAGTTCTATTTATTCTTTTACTTCTCCTTTATTCTTAAAAAAATTACTCAGGGCAGTTTACAAATAAAAAGCAACAGTATATCACAATGAAATATAATTACAACAGACAGGCATAAATTCAGATAAAAGACTAGATGATTATATAATTTGAAAACCTGGAAAAAAAAGTTTTATATTATAAATACCAAAGAACAAAAAAAAAAGTCCATTAAATTAAACACACAATTGCCTCTATTTTGAATACCATGAAAAAAGGTTATTCCCACAGAGTTCTGGCAAGAGAAAATTTCATGCTATCTGGAAGCTAATATTTTGTGCGCGTGTGATGCTAGTCTAAATGTTATTTCTTTTCATCCATCAAGTAATCACTACACAGTTTGTTTCACTGTAAAGGAGAAATTCTTTGATGAAAATGAAAAGGCTCTTGTCCTTGGCTCTGAGTCTATGGCATCTGACAGAAATCAGAGACAGTTATCAAAATAACCTGCTATTTACTGAGAATCAGGATTATCATGTTCTTTAAGGAACATTGATAACAAATGAATCTGCCCTACTGGATATCACTTTGGTGTGTGGCAAGTCAATTATTACACACTGGTGATGCCACCAAAGAATAGAAATGGAATGAAATAAATTCTCCATTAAGACTTTTCTGGTGCATCAGGGGAAGGAAAATGTATTAACTGTTATGGAAATATTACCTTGTGTTATCTGGCCTTCATTTATTAATTTTTAAAATGTTTTATGTCTTGGGTCGAGTATGTGAGGACAGGCAAAGAAAAGAGGGCCACACTGATAATCAGCTATCTTACTATATAGTGTATATACTACACTATATGACAGATTGTTTTGCAACCCACTGTGATCTACTTGCAAGATACTCTGTGGATAAAGTGGTTGTATCTGTTCTTAAGTTGATGCTGTCTTTACAGCAGACTCAGCAGATATATCATTGACTACCAGTTAAATAGAAGATGTTTCGTTTTGTGCAGCCTGGAGATATGGTTAGGATTCTGGAAGATTAAGGACAACTATGTGTCTACTTATCCCATATTAACAAGACTGGCCCAATAAGAGGTGGGAATGGTAAGTCCTGCTCTGCCAGACTTCTCCCTCATTTGAAAAAAAGATATGATGAAACCATTACTGACAAACATGCTTTTTAAATGTTGCATTATTAAACAAGATTTCAACCTGGTTAGACCTGCTCTGAGGACTCTGTTTTTGTGTATGGGATCTGAACAGGGGATCTGCATCACTGTGTGTTCTATTGTACAGTACTTCCCACTACTAATTACCAGAGTAACCAACAAACTGGGAGCCCAGCATTGCAGTGGATCAGTACTGTATGTCCTGCTGAGCTTACTACTATTTACGGAAGACCAAGAATTATAAATAATGAAGAAGTGATCACATCCAGATCTGACTACTTCAGTGTACTGTATATGAGGTTGCTTGGAAGATAATTTGGCTATAACAACTACTATTAGAACATAACCACTCAAATATACTTCGGATCTACACAGTCAGAAATATGGAATTAATATTCTGAAACTTGCATTACTTACTGTTCTGTTATATTTATGGCTTTTTAGCTTAGAAGGTGTATAGAAGGTTTTGTGTACAGAAGTGAGATAGGGGAAACATATTTCTCATAATTTAAAACCTCATGTGAACCAATAAACCAAATGGTGCAAGATTCAGGAGAGATAAAATTAAATACATATTTTATATTGTGCACAGTTAAAACACATAATTCATTACTATAATATGGTCATTCCTAGGCAGCGGTGCAGAAAACTTTATAAAGGAATTAAACAAGAAGTACCTTATCAACAGTTCCTATTCATGATGGCTAAATATTACATCCAGTATCAATATTCACCTACAGTGGTTGAACGGGAAAATGCTACTGTCCTCAAGTCTTCCTATCAAGTTACCATAAACATCTGTTTAGCCACTGCAGGAACAGAATCCTGGATCAGAAAGGACTCTGATCTGATCCAAATGGCTGCTTTTCAATTCTTACACATTCCCAGGCATCATCTCAAAGAACTTGGCTTTTACTTTTAAAGGTCTAAATGTTTGAGGGCAATGTTACCTGCAAAGGGAATATGTTTATATAAACCTCCCAGGCCATGAAGTTGCAACCACGTATAGCTTGCCTGTAGCCTATTAAGCTACCCAGTATACCAGATAAAACATAAGAAATGGTATTATAAAATGAAAGAAAAAAGACTAAATCTTTTCTTCTTTTCCTACCAGCTGGTAAAGATAGAAGGAGGAAACATAAAGTACTCAAATGAAAAATCTTAAAGTTCATGGCCCTCATTGCTTATACTCTAATGCTTAGAATATGGGGAATATGATGAATTTCAGCTCTTAGTACAAAAGATAAATATGACGTAATAGATATAGAAAACAATTAGTGTGCTGAATCCCAGGACTAGAATATAGTAACTGAAAGATACAGTTTAATCAAGAGGAAAAATAGCAATAGAGATGAAGAGGAAGTTGAACTGTTTGTTAAAAATATCCAAATGAATTAACTTGGCTATGTTATAGAGAGCATCTATAAGCAGCAAATAAAAGCAATATCACCAACCCAACTAAGGAGAAGATGTAGATGATGCCTTACAATAGCAACCTAATGCTGGGAGATGTTAGTTATGCCAATAACTACAAATAGTTATGCCATTTGTATCTACTGAGAAACAAATTCTGCCGAGCATTGTCCTTCCAGGAAATTATTGGCAGTTTCCTCTTTAGAAAATGCAGGAAGGCAAAAGAGAATCACCAGTCCTTGACTGGATACTAATGAATAGAGAAGACTTCACTGGAGTAATGGAAATAATAGTAACATGGAAATAATAGAAATGATGATGTAATAAAAGATGCACACAAAAACAAATAATAATTTTAAAGCTTTATGGTTTGACTTCAAGTGAAAGAAGAGCAGAACAAGTATTTTCAGTATGAAAATAACTTATTTCTCTGTTTTAAGGGAAACTAAAATTCAACACAATAAGACACATGTCTTAGGCTTAAACCCACCCCCCACAGATTTTAATAAACTCAAAACAATAATAAATAGGCTCCCAGGGTAGAGATGTGAAGGCCCGGAAAAAAACCGGAAAAATTCGGGAAAAAAAGGGTTTTTTCCGTTTTTTTCCTGAAGGCTTTTTTGTTTTTTTCCAAAAAATTGGAAAAATTGAAAAAAGAAAAAAAAAAACATTGTGGAATATTTTATTTTAACATGATGAATAAAATATTTTAAGACAGGGTGTTCAAATATTTTCCAAATCATTTCAAAAAAAAATGTATATCAAGATTATTCTAATTTCTGTGCACTGAGTGAGGACAAACTTAGTCCCACTCTCTTCTTAACACTTCTCCCATCTTCAATTCTTTTTATGAGAATGGGGTTTTTATTTTTATTTTTATTTAATACTGTGGAGAGGAAATATGAAAAATTGTTACTTTTGGTTTTGAAAATTGTTTTGTGGAGGCTTTTTGGCTGTTCCACATAAACTAGTAAGCAGTTCAGGAGATTGTTGCTCCCTTTGTTACAAATAAATATTTTAAAAAAGTAAATTCTGTTTGTGATAATTGTTTGGCTACACTATATTTTTAATATGCTAGTTGTGATAATTTTATGCCAAGTCAAATTGTCCATAGTCATATTTTATGTTCCTAAAGTAACAGAATGACTTTCAATCTTAAAAAGACAAAAAAGTGCTAATGTAGCATTTTTTTCAATTTTTCCAAAAATTTCCTTTCCCCCCCCAAAAAAACCAGAAAAAAACCCAGGTTTTTTTCTGAGCTTCAAAATTTCCGGAAATTTTACATCTCTATCCCAGGGCAAGTGAATCTGATGAGAGGAGCTCCTATAGAAGAAGATACTAAGAGCACTATTTCAAAAATTACAATGAATTAAAATAAAAATAAAAAATGGAGCTATAGCCAAAGAAGATAATACAGCTACACAAAAGGTTTGCTGAAGATTTTGCATCAGAAAAAGATATATACAGATAGACCACAATTAAGCCCAAAATTTCCATTGCTAAGCAAGACAGATGATAAGTGAGTTGTGCCCCATTTTATGACTTTTGCCACAGTTTTTAAGCAAATTACTGCAGTTGTTAAGTGAATCATGTGGTTGTTAAGGGAATCTGGCTTCCCCCATTGACTTGTCAGAAGCCAGCTGTGAAGGTTACAAATGGTGATTCGTGACTTTGGGATACTGTAATGGTCTTAAATACATGCCAGTTGCCAAGCATCCGAATTTTGATCACGTGGGGATGCTGCAATGGTTGTAAGTGTGAAAACGTACAACTTCATAAGTCACTTTTTTCTGCATTGTTGTAACTTTGAACGGTCATTAAACGAATGGTTGTAAGTCGAGGACTACCTGTACAGGAAATTTTAAAAGGGCCAGGTCATAAAAGAAGAGTGCAGATGGCCAAGAACCATAGCACTGGTTCCAAGGAAGCAAAAGTTTAGAGTGAACTGAGATTGATGAATATTTTTTTTAAAAAAGGAATACATATATTAGCTGCTCTGTAAAGATGGCAAAATGAAACTACTGAATTCCTATTTTAATTCAATCTGCTCCCGCCAAAAAACACATCTTCCATCTGGAAATTGTGAAGAGCTGGGTGAAGGGGCAGGCTTGAAGCTTCATTGAAGATTAATAGAAACATGATCAGGGAATAGATTTTTACTCTGAATGAATTTAAATATCTAGGGCCAAATTAATTGCATCTTATGGAAATGAAGGAGCAAGCTGCTTGTTTGGCCCAACCTTTATTTTATGTATCTTCCAATTCTGAGAAAATCTGGCACACTGGTGCCAAATGCCTGCAGGAGAGAAAATATTGTTTCTTTCTTAAAAAAGAGAGGAAAAGGAAGAATACCAGGAACTAGAAGCTAGTCAATCTGAGATCAATCCCTGGGAAGCAGAGCAGTTCAGCAGTCCATAAGGTACTTGAGCTATAAGCACCTTAGCAACAATGCAGTCATTACCAGAAGTTGGCATGGATTTTTTAAAAATAGATCTTGTCAAAATAAACCTCTAATTTCTAATTAGACAACTTCCTTAATAAATTCTGACCCAGCTGTAGACATAATATAATATATTATATATCTTTGATTTCAGCAAAACATTTTACCGAATATCCCATAATAACCTGATTAGGAAGATAATCAAGTGTGACCTAGAGGCTATGTTGATTAAATAGTTACATAGTTGACATGAAAATCAATGGTACCTCATTCAGTTGGAGAAAAGTATCAAGTGGGATGCCTCAAGTATCACTATCCTTAATAATTACTTGGATGAAGAAGGGAGGGGGATTATTATCAAGTGTGCTGATGGCACCAAATGGGTGGGATAGATAATATATTAGAAGACCAAAAATAAAATTCAGAATTATGATGTTTGGTTAGAGAACTAAGCTGAAAATGAACAGCATGAAATTTAACACCATTTGTAAGTTATTCACATAGGAAACAAAAATTAAATGCACAGGTATATTATGATGACAATATCTGAATTGCTACTAAGACTTCTCAAAATGACCTTAAAATAGTAATTAACTGTAAAGTGAATATGAGCCAAGAGTGCGACATGGCTGTAAAGAAGACAAATACTATTTTAAGCAGCATCCATGTAAGTATAATTCCCAAGTCATGGAAAGTAATCATTCCCATGTATTCTTTTTTGGCCACTCTAAACACTCTAAACCTCTAAACCTAGATACTGTGTCCAGTTCTGGGCACCAACCTTAAAAAGGATTCAGAGAAACTGGAACAAGTTCAGACAAAGGCAACAAGGAAAATTAGAGAGCAAAATTGTATGAAGAGAGAGAAAGGAAGGTAGATATATTTAGTCTTGAGACAAGACAACTGAGGTGAGATAAAACAGCATCTTCAAATATTTGAAAGAATGTCAGTGAAGATCAGAAATGGTTCTTTCTCATTCCAGAATGCAGGACTCAGAATTACAGGAAGATAGAGATTCCAATTTTGAGGGGAAAGAAACTTAACAGTAAGAGCAGTGGAGGGGATAAGGAATGACCTTGAATGACAGGAGGAAGAGCCGCTTCCAAGGCAATGCTTAAGTAAGATGGGCATGAGCCTGGGCCAAGAAAATAATGTGAGAAAACATATCATTCCTGTGAATTTCTGCTTATGAAAACTCTAACCCTTGGACTGGCTGACTAACATGATTTAGCTCTCTGAATAGGACTGGATTTTGACTATTTTTCTGCGTGCTCCTGTTTGACAGTGAGATCACCTGAGCAAGGTCCCTTTTTTCAGAGACTTTGTTTTGGTTTACATTCCTTTCTTGGTCTGCTGTTATTTATTCAGCCTTAAATAGATTGCTATTTCCACCTAGCAACTATGTGTGAGTGAGTTTGAAATCTGAAAAAAGACAGAGAGGGAAACATTCAAGTTTGCACAATTCTGTTACTATAGCTCAAGGGTGGGCAACTAATTTTCCCAAGGGGCCACGTGAGAAACTGGCATTGTTGGAGAGCTGAACCAATGTACTCTCATTTAATGTCCTCAAATTCCTCCACCTCAATTCCTCAGGTTTCTCCAGATGAGGGGTGAGCGCTGTGCAGATGCAAAAAAACACTTTCTCTCCTCTCCCTCCTGTAGCCAACAGCTGACTGAAGAAGCACATGCTGACTGTGTGGACCTGACTAGGCTTCTTCTCCTACCCCCTGTGGCATACTTATTTACCTCTGATTTTTAATTTCTGATTGACCTCAAGCAGGCGAGACAGGGGCAACCAAAGAGCTGGATGTGGCTCAAGGGCTGTAAAATGCCCTTGAGGTCATGCCTAGTAGCTCTACTATAGCTGCTATAATAAAAGCAGTGTTGACTTATACAGCATTGGTTTCTTAGTTTGGTCTACCTTGTTGGGCTGACAAGTAGTTTGATAGTAGAATCAGTTAGTCAGAAAAGTGATCGGGTTTCACATCTAACTCTGGATGTGTTTAGGATGCTTTAATTTGGATCCCTACATTGGATCTGGTGGTTTACATGGCTCCTCCCAATTCTATGATTCTATTAAATCTAGGGACAAGTGTGATGGAGGAGCAAGCCAGACTGTACCTAGGGAGCTGGTCTTGGAAAGCATCTTGCTTAAGTCTACAGAATCATGAAATCATCACTAAGGCTGAATTGTAGTTTCAGATTCAACCGTTTTGTTTCCTTAATGAAGTAGGGCTATTAAGTAAGTTAGATTGCAATCACTGAAAGGTTTATTTAAAAAAAAAAAAGTTAAATTGCTGACGGTTTCTTTGCGAGAGTGGGGTATCTTTCCCTTCTTGCAGGGGTGAAATCCAGCAGGTTCTAACAGGTTCTGGAGAACCGGTACCGGAAATTTTTAGTAGTTCGGAGAACCGGCAAATACCACCTCTGGCTGGCCCCAGAGTGGGGTGGGAATGGAGATTTTGCAATATCCTTCCCCTGGAGTGGGGTGGGAATGGAGATTTTGCAGTATCCTTCCCCTGCCACGCCCACCAAGCCACGCCCACCAAGCCACACCACACCATACCCACCAAGCCACGCCCACAGAACCGGTAGTAAAAAAAATTGGATTTCACCACTGCCTTCTTGGTATATTAAAATTTGACATAGAATAAGAAAAAAAAGTCTTCAGTATCTTCGTCATGTGTTAGATATTATTGAAAATACATTCTATGGTTTTCTAAAACATAGTTGCCTTTCAAATTCAGAGAAATGAGTACAGAAAATCTTCACAATTGGTAACATCTTTTCACTGAATGACTTATTACTAGCAGCAACCCAAATTAAATTTACTTAAGCGAGGTCATAAATGTATCTTTCGCTAAACGGTAAGGCCTCCTGAGTGAATTCTGGTGTTCTAAGAACTGACAATGAATGTATTTCTGTTTTACAGCTCACAATGTACTTTTCTGTATGTTTTCTGAGTTTGATGGAACGGTACACAATTGCAACCTTAGCTGCAAATCCTATATATGCTTCTTAGGAACAAGGCTCACTGTCTGAACTGCATTAGCAGAATTACTGCCATTTGGGGGGAAATTAATCTATATAAATGTAGGTACTGAAAAGGAAAGAAAAAGTGGAGAGGAAAAAATGTACAAATACAACTTAACAAAACAAATAGTGGTTTAAGACCTCCAACATGAGGTATAGCAACATTTTAGAGTTAAAAGCATGCTCTTCTTCATAGCACAGCACTTAATGCAGTCATTTATAGGCTTTTGTTTCCTTAATGAAGTAGGCCTACTTGCAGACAAATAAGCAACCTCCCCTAGAGGACAGGAACCTCCCCCCAGTCCTGCTTTAGTTCTCAGTTTTGTGCTGTGTGAGCAATCCCTCCCTAGTAGCTGCCATGGGTTCTAGAAAGCAAACAGCACTTTTACCATTCAGAAAGAAACAAACAAAAACTATTTTCTGAATAGATCTCAGAGTGAAGCTGTTAGAAATACTTTCTGTAGAAAGCATATAAAATGGCCTTGAAGGACAGGAGGAAGAGCCGCTACCAAGGCAACGCTCAGATAAGTGGGGCTGGAGACCATTCAAAGGAACCAGTTTGAATAAATGTTTCAGGGAGGCCCCTCCCTAGTTCACTCTAAGACAAAGTGAGGGAGGGGGATGCACAATCAGATATGCAAGATTCGGTTAGTGTAGCTGCTACACTAAAAGTGGTCCTGGCCTATATGGAATTGGCTTCTTAAGCCTGGATTAGATTTCTGCATTACTGCACATCAAAGAACCCATACACCTGTCATTCGGAGACGGTTGCATAACTGTTGCATTTATAATTAAACTCTCTAGCTGCTCCGATTTGTCCTTTGTGCCTTGCCTTCTGCTCATCTACCAGGGGTGGGTTCCTCCCAGTTCGGACCAGTTCTCCCGAACTGGTAGCGGCCTGCTGGTGATGTCACGATGACATCACCAAACCGGATCGGTTGGTGCTGGTCTGTGGGGGCCGCCATCTTTTTTTTGAATTTTTTTGGGGGAATTTTTTTTTCCTTCTGAGCATGTGCAGAAGCCAACTTCCGGCACTGTGCATGCTGTCGCCATCTTTTTTCCGGCTTTGTGGGGGTTTTTTTGTTACTGCGCATGCGCGCCCGCGCGAAGCGCACGCACGCCCATGAGGCGCGCCCACGCAGCGCGGGAGGGAGCAAACCGGCAGCGAGGTAAGTTGGAACCCACCCCTGCCATCTACCAACAGGAAGTCAGATCACCAATCACCATGCAGGATGCACATCTCCACACAACGTGTCATTGAGATTTGGGTGGTGTGCACGTCGGCCCATCTGCAACCTATGCTTACCCATCAACCTCTTTTGCAGCATAGATATGCGTTGATGCCTATATGTAGTTGCAGACAAGTCTAAATCAAGCTCTACTCTGGTCTGTCTTATAGGGCGGACACTTTCTGATTGAATCCTCATCCCTCTACAGATAAAATCTAAGCCAATCAGCCTTGATATTTAGACAGCTTATTCAAATGAATTTATCATCCGCCTAGACTAATATTCTTGCAGCTACTTTTTTGACTAGGCTGTTGCTTTCAAAATTAATATCGCATATATTTTACACATAGTAAAACTCCCCTTATCCAAATAATACATGAGGAACAGAGAGAAATATTTGTGGATAATATATTAATTCAAAGTTCAAAGAAATATAATGATTTACCTCAGCATGGTTCATGCATACTGAATTAGAGTAACAATGATTTAGACAGCCCAATTTTCTTATTAGAATAATGAAGCCCTTTTTTATTTTTTAAGTAAAGAAATTCAGTTTTGAGACGGCTGGGAAAGCCATTTAGACTTTGCAACAGAAAGCAAAATATAATGATTTATGACTAAGTGTATTTATAGAATGTCTGAGTATGCCACGCCAAATTAAACCTTGAACAAGAGACACAATAATTTTCGTCATCTTTGTGGCCAGAATGCTAGGTACAATACAAGTCAAGTACAGTACAACAGTTCAAGGCATGGTCATACTTCTTTTTATTTATTAACTGATTTACTAAAAATGGGTACCATTCCAACTGAATGGCTAAAAGAAAGAAGATCCATTGCAAGAATGTACTAGTTTGGGAAAAGTGTGATAAATCTTCAAAGAGCAATTCCTAGCTATGTGTAGATGATCAGGCTGAACCCGAGGTAGGGGTCAAATGTGTCATCAGTCTTGAGTCCCTTCATGCCCACAAGAGAGCTAAGTCCAGCCCATCTTGAATTCCATTGACTCTTATCTATGGCCATTTTGCTTTAACTGTTAGTAGTTCAGATTCTTGTAGAGAGCATTAGCATTCAATAAACCTGCAATCATTCGAACCACCTTGCTTTCTGATTTCTAGCGTCTGACACTATGATAGAACACATCATAGTTTACACATTATGAATATGCCAGTTTGTATAACAGGTTTTCATATTCAAAGAGTTGGGTGAGGTAAGAACCACTGCCACAATAACAAGGATAAATACATGACATTTTCTACATAGAACAGGGGTATAGCAGTTAGACTTATATACCGCTTCATAGTGCTTTACAGCCCTCTCTAAGCGGTTTACAGAGTTAGCATATTACCCCCAACAATCTGGGTCCTCATTTTACCCACCTCAGAAGGATGGAAGGCTGAGTCAACCTTGAGCCGGTGAGATTTGAACCGCTGAACTGCAGCTAGCAGTCAGCTGAAGTAGCCTGCAGTGCTGCACTCTAACCACTGCGCCACCTCGGCTCTTAATTTCTCGATTTCATTGAGGGCCGCATCAGGGTTGTGTTTGACCTTGGGGGGCAGGGGTAGGCATGGCCGGGGTGGACATGGCCAGCTCAATGTTACTCGTGTCAGGGATGCCTGTGGTGGCCCAAGTGCTCTGCCAGGAAAACGGGCTCCCGAGCTCCATTTTCAGCCGCGATGGCCTCCTGCAACCCTCTGCCAGCGAAAATGTAGCTTGGGAGGGCTGCACACAGCCCTCCCAAGCTCCATTTTCACTGGCAGAGGCACTGCAGGCCGGTCCTTCGCTGTTTCCAGGGCGGCTCTGCAGGCCAAATCTAAGCACCCTGTGGGCCAGATCCGGCCCCCGGGCCTTGAGTTTGACACCCCTGACATAGAAGAATCTGTTTTGCTTTATATTACTAAAATTCAATATTAAGATTATGAGGCAGAGAGATGTTCGGTAATCCTAGTGCCAAAACAAAAAGGTGTTTCATAATGGCCAGCATGCAAGTTGCTCCAGAATACTTTTCTTAATGTCAACAAAAGTCACATTGGTTCATTAAAGAAGCAAAATATACATATAGAAATCTCCCTCTTTCTAGAAATATAAATATAATCCCCATATACCAATACCTTATTCTTATATTCTGCACCTCTGAGATGGATGGCTCCTGGTACCCTACTGTGTAACAATCTGAATCTGATCAAATGCAGGGTTATTTTAGCTTTTTTTTCCTCCCCTGCTTTCTTCTTTCCTAGAACTGAATAATCTTCTCTGAACCTCTTTCTCCCTTTATGGTTCATTCATCCCTTCTCCAAGCCCTGGGCCAGATTTATATTCCATCCCAACAATTGACGGTTTACTGTTTCTGCTTTTTTCTTTGAGCCTTAGTTTCCTAGCTGTATGGTAACAAATATCAATTTTTCTCTTATCACAGTCACAACAGTAAAAATGAGAAGTAAAAGTGGCTACAAATATGATTAATAGTGAGCAGAACGTTACCTTGATTATTTCCATTGTTCACTGCAGTGTATATTACGGTACTAAGACCATGGTTATTTCTGCTGCTTTCATCTACCATCATAAGTAGAACGAAACTGCATTTAGTGGGGATTTTGATTGGATTCTCAAACTGAGAATGCTATCCTTCAGCTTAATGCCATCCATTCCAAATGATCTAAATTATTGACTAGGGGAGAATCAAGGACTCTGATGAATTTATCACCCTGCTGCTGGCCTGCAGATATTCTAGAGAAAGAAATGCTTAAATGCATGTTATCACCTATTGAGTCAGTAGGTAGCAGCATTTGCACAACCTTTTCTGGATTTAGAAGTTAAGTGGGTTGGGTTTGATTAGTACTACCGTAGGATGGGAGACCACCAGTGAATACTCACGCTGTCAGCTAAATTGGAAATTTTAAACCTCACAAAGGAAGCTATGGCAAAGCATTTCCATATCATTCTCAAGAAAACTATGTAGATGTACTGTATGCAGGAACTGAACTTGACTCCAAGGAGACGTTATTACATTTACATCATCCTTTGCCGAGAGAGTACAAGCTCTCTTTGCCTTGCTATAATTCCATAAAGTAGAATTTATTCTGCATACTTAGGACAATAGGACATTTATTTTCAGCTTGCTACAGAAGTCTTCATCCTATAGTAGCAAACCATCCATAATTCTTTCCTGTTACAACTGGAATCATAAAAGATTCGGTCCCTTTAGAATTTTATGCAGTAAATGGTAAGAACTACTTCTCATGCAAAATAAACAATCAGACCTTCCTTTAAAAGGCTTCCTAACTAAAATCACACAAACAAGCCTCCTAGGCTGCTTTTATACCCACTAAGGTTTTCAGAGGAAAAATAATTGAAATGCAAAATGGGTCAAGAAATTCCTTTCATTTATCCCTTTCTCTTCGCCTCTTTCTCTCTCTCAAAAATTAAATAAACCAGACATTACATTTAATTTGCAATTCTGCCCATAAAGAGAGCTTCCTATTTTTCATGTGAAGGTACAGATTTTTAGAACCCAAATCTCCTCAAACATCACTGAGCTTCACCTGGAATATCATCTCCAGCACTAGCAGAATTTTTAGCTCCTCTGACAAAGTCTGCCTCACAGTACAGACTATATTTATAAGTAATATAATTGGTTAATTTGTAACAAGATACTGTAATTCCAGATTCTGGAGAGATAACCAACATTGTGATTATTATTTTAGTTACAAAAAATGTTTATTTTCTTATATCAGATTCAATTTCACTTGTCTTAATTTGGAAATCTGCACCTCCAATTTGACTTGGTAATCTTGCTACCTGTGGTTTGCACAGATTATGATGAATCCTTCCCAAATACCTTCAGACTTTAATAACCACTGCTCAGAGCCTGAAAACAGCTGGATAAATTAATAGTAGGTTCCCTGACAGTCTTAAGGGTGAGACTATGTTAAATAACCCTGTTTGTTCATTTTGCTGCAATCCCCACTCTCACAGATTAGGGAGTTTACATAAATGGTTGTCTTAAAAGAGGAGACTGAAGGGGTAATCTATTCCCAGAGAAATTAATGAAAAAATAAATAGAAAAAGTGAATTGACAATATATTGTGAGTGAAGCTGTTCATTAAGAGGGATTTTTTACTCCTCTCCTGCAGGGGAGGAGTAGTACAAAACTCTGCTGTTTCTAAATAACATATTTAATAAATACAGAATAAAAATATTCTAATAATATTTTAAAGAAGAACTATCCACTGAGTAATATTAAGGTTGAGCTTTATTTTAAAACATCACTTGCAGAATGGAAAAAGTCAATTAATTGCAGGCCAGCTTAGCATTGGCCAGCTAACAATTCTGGATGAAAAAATACAGTTCAGATATCTCTGCTTTGCTTTTGTTTCCACTGTAATTTAATTTTAAACCAAAACTTCTCTCCTTTAGTTTAGCCTGTGCATGCATTTTCATTTCAGTCTTTCAATGAGTCTTTGCTAAGAATGTATAATTCCCTCCTGACTTCAATCCTGCTAAGACTGCTTTTTTAAAGACTGTTAGGCTTTAATTCTAATAATTCTAATAAGCCATATTTTTTTATTATTGAACCAGTCCACATTGATGCAGCAAGAAAAAGAAGGGGGGAATCCTTCATTAGAAAGAGGACGGAAAAGATGAAAAACGAAAGTGAAGAATAGAAAAAATGAGAAGAAGCCCAAAGACATATATTTTACCCGATTTTAAAAAGCTGAGGAGGGTTGAAAAGCATAGACAATAAAAATAACTAATAATGTAACTAACATAATAACAAAAGGTTAATTTCCAAAGTTCCATTTTCCTTCTCTCTTTTATTTACTTAATATAAAAAAACAGGATTGATGAAAAATTGAAAGTGCAGTAATGTACTTAATGTATTCTTATTTTGCACTGCATAAACTACCTCAGTGTATTCCATTAGTTTAATGGATGGTGCACGTCCACCATCCAAGCATACATATAAACTCCTCCAAGCAAGGAACATAGTTACTTCAGAAAAGCAATATATTCTGCTCTGTAACCAGTTAACAACAGTCCTAACACAATTGTGGAGGGCTGCATTGTTACTGAACTCCAGCAGTGAAGCAGAAACTCAAAAAACAGTTTGCAAAAAAGCCCACTGCTTTGAGGAGGAGGAGGAGCTTCAGTAGCCTCAGTGCCAAAGTAGCATAGTAGTAAAACACCCAAGTTAGGAGAGCTTTAGTGTTAGTCATTTGTCTAATTAAAGTCAATATGTAACTTATTAATCAGTGGTGGAAGCCAAAACAAAGTTTCAGCAAAAAAGAACTCAGAGGGCATTCCTTTAGAAACAACAATCAGGAGCTAAACTCCATGGAGGAAAATCTTTCTACAGCTGATGATGATGCTTCCAGCTCTGCTTTATTACTTCATTGTAGTACTGTATAGTATTTTGAAGTTATCATAGATTGATCTGTAGCTATTGTGTGTGTAGACAAGCATAAACAGTTCAAACAGGAGATGGTTCCCTTGTGAAATGGATAATACAATGGCACTCAAGAGGAAAAGTACTAAAGGTTGGGAGAAAAGTACCACACTGTGTCTGACCAAGCCTTGTTGGAAGTTCTGAAAATGAATGAAAATAGTACTTCGGAACCATCAGACAGACTGAATATAATGGGCTTCCCACCCAAGTCCTTCAGGAATCTGAATCTAATGTAGCCAGCAAGACTTAGAGTTAGGTAGATATGAGTAGGTTTGTGTATATGTACAAGAATATAGAATTTTTTTTAAAAAACTAGAATTTAAAACTTTTCATTTACAAAGTGAATAATACAAGTGGTAAAGCTGCATTCACTACACAAAAAGCTTAGAAGAGTTATAAAGCCTCTTTTATGATCTCTCTGTGCAACAACTTTGGTGATAAAAATTGAGTACAGTACTGTAGTTACAGAATACCTCAACCTTTACTTAAGACTAAATCCAAATTGGGAAATAGGCTAAAACACAGAGCATACCCAAATGAAAGTTTGTTTTCAAAGTAGAAGTGTAGATTGAGATTTCAATACTTAATCTCTAAATACAGCTCACTAAGTATTATATATTGTTCATTTAGTCAGTTTTCATCTCCATTTGAAAAACAGCTTGAAAAATCAAACTATATGTATGGGAATTTCACATTCAGCCACACTCTTGTTTTTTCAAAGATGCCCCAAATTATATTCTTTTCTTCATTCCCCTTTCTACTGTCGATTTCCTTTTCTAAAAAATCCCTGGTTTTAGGACTCAGATAGCAATAGCAATAGCACTTAGACTTATATACTGCTTTACAGTCCTTTACAGCCCTCTCTAAGCAGTTTACAGAGTCAGTATATTGCCCCCAACAATTTGGGTCCTCATTTTACCCACCACAGAAGGATGGCTGAGTCAACCTTGAGCCTGGTGAGATTCGAACTGCCAAATTGCAAACAGCGGGCAGTCAGCAGAAGTAGCCTGCAGTACTGCACTCTAACCACTGTGCCACCGTGGCTCATGGTGATTACCCGTTTCCTGAGGCTTGTTATGCATTCGTCACAATATTCTATACCAGCCTAACTCGTTATGACTCAAGGCAGTTTACAAAGTTAATGATATTTTAACAAGACCTTCTAATTTAATTGATTATAACATTTGTGGAGAACTAGCCAGGACTATAAAAGTAAGACATAACTAAGAGGGAAAACTGTTCTATGAGCATCAAAACTTCATTGTCAATCTCTTCCCAGCAGCTCACAATCCAGAAACCAGGATTCTTACCAATTTGAAGTAAGTAAGTTTATTGAGTGAGAAAGGTGTTAAGTTACTTAACATTGAAAATTGAACTTGGTGCTTAAAATACTTAAAATAGTACCCTTTGGAGAGTACTGCTTTACTTATTGTATTTATATTCTGGATCGACCCAAATGGATGTGGCTTTGTTGACAAGGGGATCCGGTCATAGAATAACGCTAGGAAGAAGATTCTATTGCAATAAAAATACTCTTTTAGGTGGGGCCTTCTTGCTGCTTTTAATCTTTATAACTGAATCTTGGTTTAACGAGGATATCTTAACTGTTCTTGTTCAGCAGAACTCTGGAAAAGTCTATTTTCACTCCGAAGGTCAGAGAATTCTGCCACAGACTCCTAAGGCACTGTCTCAACTCCTGGAACAGCGCATGAAGCTAAGCACATGTGTGAAAGTTAATGTGTTACCCTATGAGAATAAAGACTTTTTACCTTGCTTTTAATAGGAAGTAACTTAGTCTTTTCAAGCAAACCCATTAACCATTTTAAAATACACTTATGAAGGTAGATTGCTTTGAGTATTGCAAATACAGTATATATGTACGTGCTAGCGTAACAGTGCATTTATGCAGAGCGCAATAAGCTTTTTGCTCTTAGAAAACCCATCACACATTCCTTCGAGGGTTGTTTGGAAAAGCTGAAAAGGGCAAAGAAATGGGTGGGCAAGGCTTTAGAGTGAAATAGTGTGCCCCACTCCCTAGAGGGGCACCTTCTTTGCAATAAAGAAGAATGAGCATCTCAGGGAAGGAAGATATCATGCTGAGGAAAAAAAGAAATGTTCCCTGTTTTGAGCTGCCTCTGAAAATATATGAGCCTTGATGGGCTTGTGGTGGTAGATGATTCCATTATTACAAAAGGAATTCAATGACAAACATAGCTGTGAGATCCTGAAGTCAATTTTGCATGGAACCTAGGAGGATTTTTATTTTTAATGTAAAATGAGAGAGGGAGAGACAGATATCTTTCTATAAGACGATCTAACTAGGCCACCTGCCTAGTCATACAGTTACCCTTCTGGGTTCCAGAAAAAGTCATATTTTTTTCTCTCAAGCATTTTAGGATTTTGTTCCAGGGTCTTTGTAATGAGCCTGGCCCTAACTGACCTACCATGTTTAAATTTCCAAATTAGTTAACTGGGCAGCTGTTCCTTTTCCCAGCCAACTTTGCTTTGCAAAAGCACAAAAATGCCTGGCAAAAGACTTGCCACTTCCTTGCCCATTTTCACTAATTAGGCAAAATAATGGTATTAAAGTGTCCCACTGATGGTTCTTCTCTTGCCTATCTGCATTGCTATTATACCTGTTAGCCAAGAAAAAGCATCCCATTCGTTATCTCTACAACCTGATAAAGGGCCCCTTTCTTTAATATCCCGCTAAGAAGTGACTAGTTTAGATTAAATTTTCGGTACAAAATTCGTTCAATTGGTATGTGCTTCCTAGATTTAATTTTCCTTCTTTTATGTAACCCACCCAGAGAATATTTATTATTTGGAGGACTAAAAATACATTAAATAAATATTCTGCGTATATAGCTAACAAACAAAACTGAGGAGTCTTAACGCACGACTGCAGACAAGAGCAATTTACATTAGTGAAGCACCAAGAACCATTTAGCGCTAACTAAGACTTATACAAAAGGGGCAAGCATCCCAGGATGAGAATGAAAGGAGCCTGCTGGTATTTAAAATCAAAATGGTGCCAGAATTACTTTTAATCTGAACCTTGAGGAAAAAAGCTTGAAAAAGCTGTGGGATATCCTTTGGAGATGAAACATCCTCAGCGAAGCTGAAGAGTCAAAAAGAAAAATACTATTTTTAAGAACTTAATTGGAGAAGAATGCAGTATACAAGTACTTCTGTTGAAATGGAATAAAACTAAACCCGAGTTGGGTGTAGTGTGGGAAACTTACATTATAAAAGGCTAGTTTAATTTTCCACAAGACTAATTATAGAACATTTTGACTTAGGGAAATTTATGAAGATGGTTTTGGATAAGTATCTTGTTTGAATCTAGCCAACTGTGGTCACAATAGAAATATGGCTGAATAAACTAGAAAGAATCTGGTATCGCCTTTTCTGACTGGCAAAGTTTATTAAAAGACATAAGCTTTTGTGAGTTCTACCAGTAGATCACTTCACCAAATGTGTAGAGTGGCTAAACTAATAAGGCAGGATTTAAATAGCTCCCATAGACTAACACGACTCTCTTGCTACAATGGCTGAATAAACAAATCAGTCAGTACAATTATCTTTGGAAACAAACCAGGAAGGAGTTATCAGATATAATATTTCTGTGTATGTCAAAGAGGGCAATGTTAAACAAGCTAGAAACCTCAGTGAGGGAGAAACTCTCAAAAGAATAATTGTGAGTGACAACATCATATCCCAAAATAATGTATTAGCTTCTAACCAGAATGCTTAGGGCAAACTTGAGATACATAATAAAATCAGAGAGGAATGTAAAGGAGAGACGAATTGTAACAACGGGTAACTTCATTTGTGTGAGAGTGTATGTCTGTATATAGTTGGAAAACCTCTGTTCTCTGTATTTGTGGAGGCCTTGATCCTCTCTGAGCTTGCAGACATTTCATTACCCAACTAGGTAACATTATCAGTGCTAATGAGTGTGGGATTTGCTCCCTGTTCATATAAGTAGCTTGCCCTGCCAGTGGGTGATTTTCTTCTTGGTAATTCCTTGATTAGGGTATTATTCTCTGCTTGTTTGTTTGTGTTAATTCCTGTTTACCTGGGTGTTGCTGAAAGTGATGTGTTCTGGTCTCCTCTGTTTCCTTCTTAGATTTTTGCTCAGTTCTATTGATGACTGGTTTGTCTAAATGCCAAGCTTCCAGGAATTCCCTAGAGTTTTTGGATTTAACTTGGTCTAGGATATTCACAGTTTCCCAATTGAAACTACAGTTGAGTCTGTTCTGAGAGCAAGGAGTTTTCATTATGTCTTCTGACTGCTAGTTGGTGTTCATGGATGCACTCAACTAGTCTTCTGCCTGCCTGTCCTACTACACAATGGCAGTTACAGTCCTTACACTGTATGTTGTAGATGACTTGGTTTTTATTACTTGGGCTGATGGGTTTACTTGTTTTAATTATACTTTTTTGTTCTAATTGTAACAAATCTGAATTAGGTTTTTTTTAATCTAGAAAAGCCACAGAATTTCATTTCGTTGGACTTTTCAAGTTATGTAATCCATACTTATCATGTGAATATGTGGGTTGTATTCTTTTCACCTTATTGCTTTTTTTATGATACAAAATAAGTTTGGTATATTTTTATATTTGCAGAGCAAGGCATTTATTTGATGGAAGGGATTTAATACTGAATAATTGCAAAACTGAGAGCCAGTTTATTCTGGTGTAATGTTTCTCAACCTTGGCAACTTTAAGATATGTGTGAAGTTCAACTCCCAGAATTCTCTAGCCAGCATTGAATTCTGGGAATTAAAGTCCACACCTCTTCAAGTTGCTATGTCTGACAAACACTGCTCTATTATTAAAGCACTTGACTAGGTAGGGAGATCTGAGTAGTAGTTCTGCTTTATGCACCTAAGCCAATAGGTGACCTTGGGTCAGTTATTTTATCTCTTCTCTTAGAAGAAGGCAATATAGGTAGTCCTTGAGTTACGACTGTAATGGGCAGACTCCCACCTGATCAACTCACTTAGCGATCCCCACCACTGCTCTTCCTGATGCAGTTGTTAAACGATGGGGCAGGTTGTTAAGTGGAACATGGTGTGCCTCGGGGTGGTGGAAGCCCTGGGGGCCCAGGATAAGCCAAGGACATCTGCCCCAGGCCTTCCGTGGCCTCTCTTACCCCTGGAGGCATCCCATGCTCTTCTTCCCACCCCTCAGTGTCCCTGCAGTCCTTGGGCCTTCTTCCTTTCCCCACTGGGTCCCCAAGACTTGGGCCTGCTTTCTCCCCCGCCCCTCGGTCCCCACGGGCCTTGGGCTTGCTTTCCCACACAACTAGGTTCCTGCAAGACTTGGGTCTGCTCCCAATTCCCTCCTGAACCCTTGGGCTCAGAGGCTACCAGCATGCAACAAGCTATTGCAGCTTGCAGGACCCAGCCTGCCAGCTCTAGGGTCTAGCAGAAGCTTTCTGTTTTTCTGCAGCTTCTGACTGAGGCGCCCAGCCAATATAAGGCTCAGCTTTCCTACAGAGGCAGGCTCAGTGCCATTCTGTGAGCAGGTGCTATTCTCAACTATTCTGCAATCCTTTGGAATGCTCGGTTTTTAAGGAGGCTCTGTTTTTAAGAGGACCTGGCAGGTTGGGAGGGAAGGGAAGATAGCCCCGGGGGTGGAGGAACAGCAGCATCCCTGTAGTCAGTCATATGGGCAAATGTCTGTGGGGATCCTGCAGTGGCCATAACTTTGATTTTTTTTGGGGGGGGTCCATCGTATCTTTAAATGGTCACTAAGCAACCGATAATAAATCATGGACTACCTGTAGCCAACCTTTTCATGTGCATGTGCTTCCCTTTGCACGTGCGAAGAGCAGACTCAAGCCCGCCCGCCCTTTTTCCTCAAACTAAAACAAGCTGGTTGTTGATCTTTTTCTCTTAAATTTCCAGTAAAACAAGTATTTATTTAAATATTATTTATTATACGTCCCTTCGATGCAGGTTGATAAAGGTAGAATTTTATCTCTTTCATTCAAAGCACAAGGAAATTTCTTCTTGCAAGGGAAATGAAGATTCTATCAACAATTCTGTCCTCAGTGGCGTTGTAATAACCTATAATTTGTTTCATGCGACATCAGGTATTCAAGGTACTTCCAACCATTTCAACAGAGACACATATAATTTAGATACATGTATTTGCATATTAACAGAGAAATATGCTACTTTGCCCATGGTCTTAAATCTTTTTTTCTATATATAGGGAAAAGAGTATAAATTAATTAATGGGACATTTTTCCGTTACGCAATCTGGGAAGCCTATCTCTAAAATTTCAGTCATAGTTTCACCGCAAGGAAACATAGAGGTTACAAATTTAAAAGATGAATCACTAACTTTCATAGCTTGAGAAGAGTGAATAGAATAAGAGCACTTGATCCGTACCCACATTTTCAGAAGCTGAATCCCTGAAAATTTTATTTCAAAAACTGAATGGGGAGAAGGATTGCAAGAAAAAGTGATGCCTCAAACTCTAGTTGGCAATAACATTTCTTAGCAGACAATACTGTGCTGTTTTGAATGGACATATGGTCTAGCTCTGAATTAGATACCATATTTATGAGAAACGTACCTGGGACGGAAAGTGGAATAGACTAAAGGGAAGCAATATGGCACTCATTTTTGATAAAACATAAAGAGGCTAAAGGAACACATGAGCCACATACTGTAGAGCAGTGCATCAAATCTATTGCTGAACTGACGAGAATGATAAGGAAGCAAAGTACCTCTGGAAGGAGGAAAGAAACATTTTCTCCACATTTTATTCTATTTTTCTTTTATACTGCCTGTAATTATTCTAGCATGGGAGATGGAGACATTTTGTTATTCCAACAGTCCCGAGAGGTCTGCATTAAAACATTCCCTGTTCTGTGGTTCCGCCGAACTGCCATAGCTGCAGCTTCTCTCTTGGTGAGGAACATAAACAGGATTTATGGCTGGCTGACATTAGGGATGTTCCCTTTGTTGATGTTTTAATTCTTGGTGGCAGCACAGCTGCATTTAAGGTAAGAGAGAGGCAAAGAAGCCACCAAGTATGGGGGTAACCATGGTAACTTTGTGGAAGTTAAATAAAAAACTTCTTTTAAAAAATAAAGATAATGAGGTCCCTGAATCAAGCTTCATGAGCCTTGTTGTTTCAATGATAGAGATAGAGCTACCTCAGGACTCCTAATTACCTTTGCAACAGAATAGTATAGCAAGACAGATTATACACAGAAGCATTCGCCTCTTTCTGCAAACACAAAACCCAGCATGCAATTTAAACTGCATCCAATACACAGAGACAAAAGAGGCACAAAATAAAGGAGTTAATGTCCCTTTGCTAAAGGCAGAGCAACCTATAAAAGTAGCAGTCAGTACAACAATCTGCAGTGAGAAGGCCAAGGAAGCCCAGCGACGTAACTATGGTGGCCACTAAGGAGAGAAATGGTTTCCTTTATGTATTATAGATAGAGACTGTTGACAACACAATGGGGATCGGTCTGTGTGTTTTCTTCCTGCTATAATGCTGCTTTAACTCACTGCAGCAGACAGTGTACTTTAATGCAGATTACCTGCAGAGTCTTTCAGCATAGAACAGCACGCTCCATCCACATCTGCCTTCCAGACAGGTATACAGTATGACAAGACAATACAACCCAAACACTAAGCACACAATATGTCCATCTTGGTTTTGTTTATATATATCTATATATATTAGATTTTTAAATTGTTTCTTAACTGTGCCTATTTCATACTTTTTAGCTTTTAAAATTATTAACTCTGTATTTCACTCTTCCTATGGTAGTCTATGACCATAATAACGATTTGACTGAATGTGATATGTCCAGATATCTACCAGCTAATACCAACTTGGTTTTTCACAACAGTGCTATATCCTAAACTTCAGCTAACAGGACTATAACCCTCAACCAACTGGCAAATAAATCTTTGGCACCAGGGCATCTTCAGCCTATGTGAAATGTCACCATCTATTCCACTATCAAACTGAAACAGTATTCTGGGCTCTATCTTTTTATAATCATTCTTTCAAAAACATTTAATATGCAATGGAAGAGACTGAGTTTGATTGTCTGGATAGCTTGGTGAAATCAATTTTGTTTATATAAAAAAGCCAGACTCCCCCTGTCCCAAAAATGTTTGGGAATAAGGCAGGATTTATCCTAGTACAAAGCAGACAAATGGCAAAAGAAAAATATAATGTGTAATGAGTCTATATTCATTAGATAGCATATAATTGACAGTCTCTCGTTGTGAATACAATAGATATATGTATTTGAGGAACAAATAATCCCCAAAAAGCTACTTCACTTTTTTTGTCTCTCCCAAATCATAAAAAGTGTTAAAGTGTTAAAATAAAGTGGGTAGATTGTAAATATTATCAGTTTTAAAGAAAAATAGTTACTAGCACAAGCAAGGAAACACTATACTCAGTCTTCAATGCAGTTTCAGTTCATTGAATGTCCATACTGAATGCCTTATTAAATAGCCATCATATTTTTTAAGGATCCATGGTATAGGGAAAGTAGAACAATTTATGCATTGTTAAAATACATGGTTTTGAATAATGAGATTTAAAAAGTTACACTAATGACTTTAGCTTCCAAATGGCAACATTTAGTGAATGCTTGTATCACATTATTCATACCTTCTGCTTGAGTAAAAGATGAAGTCTGAGGCCAGGAGGACCTTCACACAATTACATATTGTGCGTCATTTGCAGCTATTTCTGCAACAGAAAGTTTTGTTCTTGCTTATTTGTGCCACCTAGCAGCTGGACTACTGCAATTGTCATCATATGGGGCTGCTCTTAAAATCTTTTTTAAACCTTCAGCTGGTTCACCCATGTAATACACTAATGTGGGAGCTACAGTAGCTAACAGCTAACAAAGCTGGCTATTGGGGTATACAATTCAAGGTGCTCATTTTTCATTTTAAAGATCAATGTGGCTCAGGGCTTGGATATCTCCAAGATCACCTTCTTTGAATTGATTCTACTCACCCAGGGAAATTTAACAGAGATGCTTGTTGAGGATCCCAAATCTGAAGGAATGTCATGCTCAGGTCTTCCCAGCAATGGTCCTTACCTTTACAGGCTCACTCCTTCCCACCCCACCCCACCATATTCAGACCAATCCCATTCCACTTTCAGACAACCAAAACATGGCTTTTCAGAGATGTATTTGAGACCACTTAAACATTTTACTGTCTCAGTAGTAACACATCAGGGCTTTGTTACTTGTTTAGCTTATTGCCTTTTTATACTTCAAAATCTCAAGCTAATTGGAGATTTTGAAAATGGAGCAGCAAAATAAATGTTGCAGATGTTCTGAAATTGTAATAAATTGTTGAGTAATGAAGAGTCATGAATTACATCTAACTGCATTTATGCCACCTTCATTATGCTAGCTTGTACGGCTTAGACCTTACCATCACTCTCTAATACGACAATCCAGAAATATTCTCTGCATGTTTTGCTACATTCCAGTAGAGAGAACTACTGTAAAACACTTTATTGATTAAATTATTGCTATTTAAATTATTTGTTAAAGTAAGAATAGAAAGAAATAATCTTTGAACTTGATGCTAGTTGATTATGTTTGTTTTATTTTATTACATTTTATTTTATCTGTGTGGCTGTCCATCTCACTTCAAGGTCTCAGAGCAGCTCACAACAGATGAATTTGATGGAATGGGAAAATAATTATGATGCAAAAACTGCCTATAAGAGGAGGGAACATTGTGAGGGCTGGAAAGGTGATATGAGATCAGGATAGAGGTAACCAGAGATTCTATTTCAGAACATATCCATAGATATTTCCTGGGCACCCGGAAAGCAAAAAGGAATTGCCAAATTCCTTTTTCATATTCTTCTCATTCTCTTCATATTCTACCTATAGTTTCCAGTTAATTCACTTTTGCTTCATATGCCTTTATCATGTTTTTACATTTAAAATTCGCTCATTACCAGTTTTGTTTTTCTTTTTTTTCCTTCCTAGCATTTTTCCCGCAAGTGCAAGGTCTGGGGGTTTTTTCCCCCCTGATCAACCAAGTGTTGATCTGTTGATTGTGACAGGAATTGACTGACTGGCTTATTGCCCGAGTCTGACATTATGGGTTGAGAGAGAGTGATTGGCACAAAGTCACCCAACTAGCTTTCATGCCTAAGGCAGGACTAGAACTCAGTCTCCTGGTTTCTAGCCTGGTGTCTTCACCAAGATTACCAGGCAAAATAAAATTGATGGTGTCAGTATTCTAGGTTTTGTACAAAGATAATGGCATCCACATCCTAGAAAAACATCTGGAAAGCAAGTTGAGCCAGAAGATGACAAATTATAGTCTCCATGAATTACCAGTATCAAAAGACTGATGCTTCCCCAATATCCTTCAAGGGAAAGGTATACATGGTTGTAACCACAGCTACTACTTTTGCTTAGGGCTTGTCACTTTCCTGCCCCCATCCCCCTTTCAGGAAAATGAAGAGCTCAATCCTTGTAGAATTTTTCATTCATTTCATTCATTTCATTCAACTTACATATCAAATCTAAGTTGCAAAACTAAATGGTGACAAACTTTATAGCTTTCTGCAGCTGTTTGCTAACGTTTGATGTCTGTCTGGATTTTTGCATTCCAAATCCGATAGTCCTAAAAAGAGTCTTATAAATTTAATTAAACTCTTTATACTTGTTCTGGTGATCTGACCTCTTGCAAAATGAAACAGAATCAAGTCATTCTGAAACTTGATGATGAAAAAATTGCTCAAAATAGGTTTCATACGAAGACTTTGGGAACTATAAATTAGCAGTACTCAAACACAGTCCAGCAGGAAATTTCCAGGTATCCTATTGATGGATCTTAGGGATTTTCCTTTTTTGCAGTTCTTTAATTGTTTATCACATGGACAAGAAGAACACTATAACTATTACGTGGTGAGGTCGCAACCAAAGCCTCTCAGTGATTCAGAAGAAGGGATGGAATTCTCTTTTCCTCTGGAATAACTGCAAAGAATGCTGCAGACAAGATTTATCAATGCAGCAGGAAAACGGCAGAGATCTGCAGTGCTCCTGCTAAAAGATATTGCATTCTGGTTTGCCATCACAGCCACAGCAGGAATTTAACAAAGAAATGAGGGGGGCAGGATATAGTCAACCATGGCACAAATAAATTAACACACTGAAAAGCTATGCCCTTAGCACATTCCATGTTTTAGAAATATATTTCCACAGAACTATAGCCAATCTGAGGCGTATTCATATGGTCCAGCAGTTTAAAATATATCTCCATCCTTTGTTAATATACTAGTAGTGGATTGTACACAAATCACACAAGGACACATCAGACAATTCTATATGGACTATAAACCCGTCATCTGCTCCAACCATTGCTTTATTGATCTATCTAGCTCTATGGGCTAGCAATCTGACTCAGAATAGCTGTGGCCAAGAAATACAATTACTTTTGTTGCTCTTAATAACCAAAGAACCATACATTCCTTGTTCGCATACATCATGCTAAGACATAATCCGGTTTGTTTGGTTTGGCTCATTATCTTGTGTGATTGTGATCACCGTTACTGTGATTTGTAAGTCATATTTATAGCTTAGCATGTTGTGTAAACTGAGTAATTGTAGTTGATTCAACAAGCAATAGCTAAACTATAGCTTAATGCAGGGGGAGCAATATTTTCAAACAGTGGATGCCATTATGAAATTTTAATGATGCTGCAGCTGTCAACAAGCAGGGCAAGGAAGTATGTTTGGAAACATGGGTACATATGTATAAAAAAATAAGTTAAAATGACTAAAATCGTATCAGATACCATGCAGGAATATAGATCTTATAAGATTGGGGTAGTATTGTTTTGAAAAATGGAAAGCAGATTCTATAGGACAATTGTGGGTATTGGGATATTTTAGTTTAAGCTGTAAACCCCATTTGTTGAATTTCTAAACTTCAGTAGTCTTACAAATTCATAGAGCCAAAAGAAATGGGGGGAAAAATAAAAATACGTTTTGCCAGAAAATTTTCTGAGAGCAAGTAGAGGTACCTCCTGGTGTGTGTAAATGTACGTGCAGATACACACACATAATATATGCTAATTAATGTGCTATACTTGATTTTTTATGATCATATTGAAAAAGAGTAGAAGGAACACTCTAGAAGGAAAAAGGATATTTCATTTCACATCAACATTGTCCCAGACACCACTTTTAAAAGCACTCCAAATGCAAAATATTGGCATTATTTCTCATACAAGATTCATGTTTTGTTACTTTTACCATTTAAAACATGTTTTAAATTTTTAAGCAGTTATTTCTAATTCCCAGTTGCTAAAATAAATCTGGTAATTTCATAAATGAGTAAATTGAATTGCTTAAGAATTCTTGTTCAGTATGCAAATAGTTCTATCAATACTGAATGTTATTTGTTTAAAAATAGAAATTTGGGGAAAGTGATATTTTGAATTTCAATTTTAAAAAAATCTGGTAGAGGTTCAAAGTACTTAGGAAAAGTTCATGTCTTCAAATTTCAAGTAGTTATCATACAGCAACCTCAATTCGGACCAGCAACTTGGTTGTTAAGCAAAGCAGTCGCTAAGTGAAAAATCACATAACTGTGGCTAAGTTTATAATCTTACTTCAGTTTTCGCTTGCTTTACAGACCTGTGAAGGTCATAAATGGTTGCAAAGTTAGTTTTTCATCACCATTATAACTGCAAACGATCAGTGTCTGAGGCAATAGCTAACCCAAGACTACTTATATAAGCCTACTCATTCTTGACATAAACAGGCCATTTTCCAAGCTGGCTGGAGAGAATGGAAATGACACCTAGAGAAGATACCATGTAAGTTGATGACCTAGAGCTAAGAAGTATATTTTAGTCTCATCTAAATCACAGGCTTATATGAAGACAAAATGAAGGAAAATATATTCCATCATCAGTTCTGAATATTCAGATGTGCGTTTTGAGCAATGCTCCGTGGTTGAGTTTTTGACTGCCAAAGGAGCCATTCTAATTGAAATTTATTTCCAAATGCAGGTTATTTATGATTATGACTATGTTGACAAAAGTATTGTGTGTCCCTGGCCAACAAATGTACAAATGGTGAACCAGTAAGAGCTGATCTGTGTAATCAAGAATGAAGTAGATGAGCTGTAACAGCAACTAATGAGTTTCACATGAGAAAGTCTGATGAACCAATTAAGGACAATCTTAGAATCTTCAAAGGGAAACTGTTATCAAGCTTAATATTTCACAGAAATTTGTAGGTCACATTGTTGATGTTCTTTAATAACTGAAGATTTGTGCAAGATGGTCCTGTTATGCTGATGGCAGAGATGAAAGCTTCAAGAGTTGAAATTTGCCAAAAAATGTTCTTTGCCTATAAGAATGAAGGTGAGGAATTTCTTCATAGAACCCTGACATAGAAACATGGGTTCATCATTATGACTTAGAAATGAAGTGTCAGTCTATGGAAAACCTTCACAAAACTTCACCTTTGGGGAAAAGAAAATTCTAAACTAGATTTGAATGCAGTTACTTTTTTTTTATTTTAAGTATACTAAAGATATTATTCATGTGGATTTCCTTGAACCTGACACCATTATTAAGCCACAGTACTATACTGTAGCAGACAAAACTTTGAAACAAGGATTAAACAGAATTCAGAAACCCAAGAAGGAACTTTTTCTATAAGATATCAACAGTTGGCCTCACACCTAATGAGCCATCCAGGGGCAAATGTGAAATTGGATCTCTTTGGCTGAAGTGTAACTTTTTCATGATGGCTTTAAGAAGCTTCTCTGTTGGTTGGCAAAAGTGTGTAGTGAATTGTGATTATGTGGAGAGGTAAATATAGGTAACCAAAGAACTTATTCAAGAACCATTTTTCTGTTTCATTTATTAAAATATCCCTATTTAAAATTATGGAGGTGGAAGCATTATCTTTCATTCAACCTCTTATTTGCTCCCAGTTTCCACGATATCAAATAATAGCCATTTTTCTGTTTTAGTTTCAGCTGTGTTTGAGCGGATTATTCTGGTTTAAGCCCCCAAATTAAAGAAGCTGGCTTCACACATAACAAGCCAACTGGAATTTGGATTCACATGAAAAGCAGACATAGCATCTGTTTTATTAAGATGCTGATATGCATATAATTTAAGATAGGTAATATCATTATTAGATTGGGTCCTAACCTGAATAGTTAAATATAAAAGGAGATATAGGAACTACAAATTAAAATTAAATAAGAAATGAACATAAACATCTTGTGCTATTATTTTATATTGAAACCTGCTTGATATTGAAAAATGTACAAAATAAACAGTACATTTATGTTTATATATTTAAGAACTTCTCTACCATACCTAACCTGCTGCCAACTTCTAGGTAGAACATTTACATTACAAGATATGTGCAGAGTTCACCATCAAATATACAACCAGTATACATCTATAGGAAGGACAGCAATATCCATTTTCCATGACCATAGACTGCTGATAAAAATAAGATTCTACAATACAGCTACGGTAATCTTCAATTTACAACAGTTCATTTAGTAACCGTCCAAAGGTTACAATGGCACTGAAAAAAGTAACTTAGGACTGTTTTTCACACTTACAACTATTGCAGCATCCCCATAGCCATGTGATCAAAATTCAGACACTTGGCAAGTGGCATGTATTTATGATGGTTGCAGTGTCCCGGGACCAGCAAAGTCAAGAGGGAAGTCAGATTCATTTCACAACCATGTTATTATGCTTAACAAGTACAGAGATTCACTTAACAACTGTGGCAAGAAAGGTTGTAAAATGGGGCAAAATTTACTTAACAAATGTCTCACTTAACAACAGAAATGTTGGGCTCAATTGTGGCCATAAGTCAAGGACCACCTGTATCTAGTTCTACAGACATCTCAGCCCTGCTGCAAAATATATTTTTAAAAGTCATGTGACTTAAAAGGATAGAATTTTTTTAAATCAGAGTGAGGTCTATCCCTTCTTACAATGAGGAGGCTGTTTCAGGCAATACATAAAAGGCAAGCAATGGGAAATACTGAGTCTTGTGGCTTGCCCTGCATTCCCTAAAATAAACTGCCAGTGGGACAGTTCTGCCATTTTGAGGCAGAAGCTCTTGCCTGTTTCTGTCTCATCATCAACACTAAAGCAAATTTGCTATTTTTCTTCAAATGGGTATAGAAAAATGATATCTTATCACTTAAATATCTTGGGTTGGCCTGGATTTCAGCAGCACTGTGAGCAGTCTCAAAGCTGGTAATTTTTAGCTGTGAGAAAAGAATTAAGAGGGATGTGGTAGCGTAGAAAACCAAGGCTGTTCTCTCTTGCTCCAGAGTACAAGAACAGAATAATGGACTGAAGCCATTAGAAGGTAGCATCCAGTTAAATGTTAGGGGGGGGGAACCTTCCTTGCAGGAAGAGCATTTCAAAAATGGATCTAATTGATCAGAGAACTGGTGGATTCACATTGACTGGATATATTAAACCAGGGGTGTCAAACTCAAGGCCCACAGGGTGCTTAAATCTGGCCCGTGGGGCCGGCCTGGAAATAGCAAAGGACTGGCCCGCAGTGCCTCTGGCAGCCAAAACTGGGGCGGGGGGACGGGTGTGGCCCCTCACACCCCATTTTTGGCCTGGATGGCCTCCTGCAGCACTTTGCCAGCCAAAACGGGGCACGGGGGGCATGTGGCCTCCCTGCATCCCTTTTTGGCTGGCAGGGTGCTGTAGGAGGCGTCCATCCCATCTCCCCCCTCCCCCGGCCGGCCCGCGGAGAACTACAATGCTGATCCGGCCCTCGAAGAAATCCAGTTTGACAGCCCTGTATTAAAGTGAAAGCCAGGCAACCATTTCATCAGGAATGTTTTAATTTGGGTTTCTGCTCTGAGAAAAAGGTTGGGCTAAATGGCCCCATCCAACACATGAAACTATGAAGTCAAAACAGTTATTACCATACAACCATGGTTAGAATTAGTCAAAAGTATCAGGTTGCAAAATGCTTCCATGCTACCTCCTAAGCATTACAAACAGCAGCAGCTTTTTTATAAACAATAGAAAGAATGATGCCTTTACAAAAGGGTGGCTTCTCCCTGAAATAATTTTGTGCATACTCTCTTTTGCAGGAGGTCAAATACACACAACATAGACTGAAAAGAAGAATTGGGTGCGTGGTACTTGTGAATTATTTTGTGTGTGGAATGGGGGCAGGAGGGTTTTTGTTACTCCAGAGACTGCGCTGTGACAGCTGAAAAAAGAACTGATGGCATTCCTGACTTGTTCTTAGAACTTCGAGGCTGGCAGGAAATTATTGGCTTTCTGAAGTACTGGGGAGAGGGGTAGAAATATGGTTAATACTGTGCCATGATGCTGTTTTTTTCAGTGCCTGGGACTGAAGATGGTGGCTTGAAAAACATGCAAATTCAGAACATCTGCTCATTCTTTCCAAGCAAGTAACTGCTTGTCAAAGAATTGGTACTGTCAGGAGTAAGGAACCAGAACAACTCTGTGAGTAGGCTCAAGTAGTTTCTTTACTGTTATTCTTATGTTTACAAAAATCTCACCAGACTAACTGCATTTTCTTGGGAACAGAAGTCTTTGAAAGTCTGGCCTCTGATGCTTCCTCCCACAAGCTAGACCATCTCTTTACTCCCCCCTCAATTCTAGATGGAGATTCCACCACAGGTACCAAGAGAATGTAGTCCACCTACCAAATTCAGAAATCAGTTGGGTCCTAAAAATGAACGTATTCAGTTTCTGTAACTTAATTCCTTTTCTCTTGTAATAAATCTGGGTAGAGCTCCTTCTGTAACAATCTTGTACTGTAGTGTGTTCACATATGAGAGAACCATTCCAGTATTAGGTCCTCATTCCACCTTCTTTTTCCTGGTTCTTTATGATGAAAGACTATAGAGTTATGTCAACACCAAAGTATAAAATGATTCTTGCCAATTAACTGTTTTATGTAGCCATGATTTATCTAATGGGGGAATATACCAATATATAATTTTTGCTAGTTTATAATGTGGAAAAGGTAAAGATTGGCACTGATATTTCTTAGGTTAGGAATGGAATTTACAAACATATGGAGGTTATCAGTATGAGATCAGAGCTGAAGACGCTTCTTGGATGAGAAGCGAAATATCTTCAAAGAAAAACCAGAAAGTCCAGTTGCCTCTTGAAAAAGCACTTTTGGGACAATCATGACCTGGGTGACTCAGAATCTCCATAGACATTTATGAGATCAAAAGAAATTATTCTTGACAGCAGCAGCAGCTGAAGTAACTAGCACCTATATGATTGGTAAAGGAATTCTTTCAAGGAGGCATTTGAGAGTGGTGAATATATTGAGAGAATCAGGACAGCCAAGAAAACAGAACGGTGGGTCTGGGGCTTGTCTAAAACCAGTGATGGATTGTATATAAATTGATGAATTGAATTCTAATCAAGGAAGAGTTTTGAGTCAGTAGGAAAGCTAATCTACGCTTAGAAATATAGCCAGTACTGGCTTTCTATGAATCACATCTACTGTATATTTGTGAAAGATTTGGACCTGACTTTGTCCCCATTTATTATTTATTAACAAGATTTATAAGGCTGCTCAATTCAAAAAGTGTGACTTGGGGCAGCATACAGCATAAAAAAAAAAACCAATAAATCAACCCCTACCCAAAACCTTATAATACTAAACATATACAATATATAATTACATTTTAAAAAATGGTGACCAGGCAATAGAACAATTTGACCAAAAGGACACTTTCATTCAACTAGAATTCACCTAGAATTAGAGCCTGTCATATTTCGGGGGGGGGGGAGATCAATCCATAAATAATAATCAATTATTTTGGTTGGAGTGATTTCTACTAATTGTTTTTCATAATGTATTATTACACCCATTTTTATTCATTTGTATTAGCGTTAATGGATCATTAAACAACTCAACCCAGAGTTCTCACTTGAGGCACAAATAATCAGCCTCAAATTTGATAATTTGGACAATGGACACATTGCCTGAAGATCCAGTTCTCTGGAAAAGACTCTAGGAAAGGTGGAAGGAAGGAGATGAAGAGGAAAGTAGATGGACTCAGTTTTTACTGAGTGCACCCTCGGGAGATTTGAAAGAGCAGGCTGGGGATAGATTGTCATGGAGAAAAATCTATCTATATGGTTCCTAGGAGTCAAAAAAATAACTTGATGGCACATAATTGATCAACTAGTTTCTAGTTTGTTCCTGGAAACTACTCCAAGTGCTGCTTTATAATAAACATGTAACCATAATAAAGTCCTAGACATTTGGGATCAAGTTATTTAGAGCTATCTCTTCCCACGCTGTTTTTTATTATTCAGTATCTTTATTTTTTTTAACAATCTTAAAGACAGTTTTTTTTAAAAAAGTGCAAACTAAACAAAAATACTAAGAAGGAAAAAAAAGAAGAAAAAAAAATTATCTACTGAATTACCAATGAATTTACTTCTACAACATGAACAATATAATACTATAAGATATCATAGACTATCTGCCATAGTAACACATATTGCTGCATTCTTTGATTAGTAGAAAATATTGCCTTTTGCAAAACATATCACAAATTTATCCTTCCACATTTTATTCAACAACCAGAGCTTCACATTATATTCTACTGTCTCCAAACTAAGTTACACTTCTCAGTTCCAGCACGTTGTTTCTCAAACTAAATATTTTAGTTGGCCCCTGCGCTATCATTTCAGTAATATGTTTATTGCCTTGCTGTAAACATATTTTAGATTTTTCAAAATAATTATGAAATATTTTAGTTTTGCTTTTATTTTGTTAACTTTATTCTATAATTGTATATTTTAATCTGGAAGCTAAAGCTTTTAAATTAAATGGCAGTAAGTTTATTGGGAAATATTTTCCAGCTTTAATAAAGCTAACTCTCAGATAATATAGAGGTTCTACTCATTGAGAAGATACCAATTTGGTTAAGGCACCAGGCCAGAAACCAGGAGGCTGTGACTTCTAGTTCTGCTTTAGGTATGAAGGCAGCTACGTGACCTTGGTGACTCTCACCCACCCCTAAGGAAGAAGGCAATGGAAAACCGCTTCTGAAAACTTTCCAAGAAAACTTCAGGGACAGATCGAGGTGGCCACCAGAAGACACTGATTTAAAGGTGCTCGTACACGCATACCATTGAAGAAAATGAGGACTATACTGTATTGTATATCAAACCAAATGAAGTAGGAAAGAGGAAAAAAACTTTTAATATTTCCAAAGGAGTTCAAGATGCAGTACTGAAGTGATACTGTCATTGATGAATCTTAATTAAGTGTGTATGCTTTTCCAACCTTCTCTATACCCAGGGATTATCCCAGTTTGGCTACAATCCAGTTGCATACCTCATTATAATTTCAACAATCATGAAATAGCCTGCTGGCTCCCCTCTTGTTCTCATCTCTTTCTTTAAATCAATTACATATGTTTAACAAGAACAAATGTGTGCACTAGCCATACAAATATGCTCTAAAAGCACACCAACAAATTAAGGACTTCCTTACTTGCTCTTTATGATCTTAAGTAACCTTCAAAAGGCATTTATCTGCCATCAGCTGTTCTTAAAAAACTGTGATGACAAACTGATTTAGCAAATGCACACACTTAAAATCTGTGTTTACAGAATGAACGAGTAAATTCATCCCATAGGGTTTGATAAATTATCTTGAAAGCAAACACACAAACACACTCACCATCTTTAGATAACAGTACTTACAATACATACAGTAATTATAAATGCTAGATGAAGTTATTCAGTCTTATTGTTCCACTGAATTAAGGAATATGCTTCTCAAACATACCTTGCCTCAATATGGTTCACAATTTAAGCTCATCTGGCATCTTTTTGTTACTAGCATTTTTTTACAATTACCAGCAATTTTTATGAAAATTTCCTCAAAATTCCTATAATATACAAAGTGATAACAGTAGAGCACTCAGAATGATGAATCCCCCTCCATACACTAACCTATCTCTCCGGGTTACTCTTAGTCCAAGTTGAAGCAACAGTATTTTCAACAGTTTGCAAATGCATACAAGCTACCTAGATTGCCTCAGGATGCAATTATACTATGCCGATAGACATAAATAATTAAACTCATTCCTGATGGAAACAAACAATAGCAAACTAATTGTATAGAATTTTCTGTGCCAACAATTACCTATCTCTGGACAGGAGCAACTTTCTCTTCACCACTACATTGAGAGTCCAATGGTAATGTAGCCTGATACAGCGGACTGCAACAAACAGGGTGTGTCCTGTTTAAGAGGGTCCAAGCAAAATAAAAAATAAAAATCACTGATAAATCAAGTATAGGAGCAGGTAGTCCTTGACTTACAACCATTGATTTAGTGACTGTTCAAAATTACAATGACACTGAAAAAGTTATTTATGACTGATCCTCACACTTACTGAGAGCTTATGTTTGTATGTACACTGTATGTTTGTATGTATACTGAGAGCTTATGCACCAGAGACAAATTCCTCGTTTGTCCAATCACACTTGGCCAGTAAAGAATTCTGTTCTGTTGTGTTGTTCTGTTCTGTTCCCATTCCCATTCCTTGCACTTATGATCTCTGTAGTATCCCCTGTCAAATGATCAAAATTTGGTGCTTGGCAACCAACCATGTATTTCTGATGGTTGCAACATCCTGGGATTATGTATTTGCCATTTGTGACTTTCCCAGCCTGCTTCTGATAAACAAAGTCAATGGGGGCAGCTGAAGTCACTTAACAACTGCAGTGATTGACTTAACAACCATGGCAAAAAAGGTCATAACATCGGGCATGACTCATTTAATAACCACCTTACTTAGCAACGAAATTCTGATCCCAGTTGGGGTTGTAAAATTTATGCTGTAAGATCCGCATAAAATATACTGAAAGAACTCAGAAATCCAAATGAATGAGATGAAGAAGTCTTGGGCACATGAGTACAAGGCCAAGTTATTATACAAGGAATGTTTCAACAGTAGATGTTTTTTTCCACATAATAGTGCTTTTGTAACAGAATCCTCAAGTCCCACTGCAGTTCAGTCAGCATGCATTAGCGTTGCTCAGAAAACAGAGTACCGTAATTTGAAAACAATAGCAACTCTTGAGTACAGTAGACCATTACTCCCTTGAAACTCTTCCCTGCCATTTGGTAGTTCTGTGGCTTGTAGATTTTTTATATTGTGCTCTGCGTACTTCATGGACTTGGAGCTTGTGCCAAAGAACCTTCTTTGATTCCCATGCTGCGGTCTGCATGGTGGCTTCCAGAGCTATTCACCCCCTTCCTCAAAAGAAATGAGCCAACCAACAAGACCATGGCAGGAAGCTGAATCTGGCCCAAGCAATAGGTTTTAGACATACAGGTAGTCCTCGAGTTATGACCACAATTGAGCCCAAAATTTATGTTGCTAAATGAAACATTTGTTAAGTGAGTTTGCCCCATTTTATGACTTTTCTTGCTGCAGTTGTTAAGTGAATCAGATTGTTGGGGGCAATATGCTAACTCTGTAAACCACTTAGAGAGGGCTGTAAAGCACTCTGAAGCGGTATATAAGTCTAAGTGCTATTGCTATTGCTATTGTTAAGTTAGTAACACGGTTGTTAAGTGAATCTGGCTTCCCCATTGATTTTTGCTTGTCAGAAGGTCGCAAAAGGAGATCACGTGACTCAGGGACACTGCAATTGTCATAGATATGAGTCAGTTGCCAGGCGTCTGCATTTTGATTATGTGACCATGTGGATGCTGCAATGGTCGTAAGTGTGAAAAATGGTCATAACTCACTTTTTTCAATACCATCGAACGGTCACTAAATGAACTGTTGTAAGTTGAGGACTACCTGTACCAACCTATCAAACTGGACATGTTCTTTCCTGCCATGCTTTTCCACTCAGAAAAAAGAAATGCTTGTTAAGAAGACACTGCTTATAGGGAGACTCATGCAAAAGGAGAAAGGAACTACTTTTTTCTATGTCTAAGGGAGGAGTCCTATACAGGTAGTCCTCCATTTATAACTATTTGTTTTATGACTACTCAAAGTTACGATGGCACTGAAACAAGTTGCTTGTGACTGTTTTCACGACGGTTGCAGCATGTTCACGTGATCAAAATTCGGATGCTTGGCAACTGGTTCATATTTATGATGATTGCAGTCTCCCATATTCTTCTGATCACATTTTACAACCTTCTGACAAAGTCAAAGGGGAACCCACATTAAGATAACTTTATTGTAATTTTTTTTTACTGTGAGCACACTGGCCCACATTAAAAATGAAATTCTGTTGCCTGCTCTCAAGAGAAAGTATATATCTACCCAAACACATACATAACACACATATACACATGCTGTATACATACATAAATATATACCTGCACCCATACATATATATACATACATACATACATACATACATACATACATACATACATACATACATACATAACCGGGGTGAAATCCAGCAGGTTCTGACAGATTCTCGAGAACCGGTAGCAGAAATTTTGAGTAATTCGGAGAACCGGCAAATACCACCTCTGGCTGGCCCCAGAGTGGGGTGGGAATGGAGATTTTGCAATATCCTTTCCCTGGAGTGGGGTGGGAATGGGGATTTTGCAGTATCCTTCCCCTGCCACACCCACCAAGCCACGCCCACAGAACCGGTAGTAAAAAAAATTGGATTTCACCACTGATACATACATACATACATATATTAATCACTGTCCGTTTTGAATACATAGTGGAAAAAGGAAACTTGAGAGTTCACAAGGTTGATGCTATATGGAACAAAACTGTGATTAAATCTAGATGTTCTGCTTCAGATCCCACAAAGCCTCCTCCCGGAAGGTAACAAAGAAAACAAGTCATGAAGCGGATGTGTAGCATCCCAGACAATCCTGCGGACTCTGCTCAAGCATCACTTATATGCTATGTTCCGGATAGAAGGAAGTGAACTACCAATGATCATTTCTGCCCTCCTCACCACTTTCTCTGCACCGCCTTCCTGTCTGAAGCAGTAATGCTTCCAAACCGGACAGTAATGCAATATGGCAAGATGCCCTCGATCGTCTCTCTGTAGAAAGTGGTAAGGACAGGGGAAGGAAGATGGAACTTTTCTCATGCAACACAGAAAATGCAGGCGCTGCTGTGCCCGCTTCACCAGTCTCACTGTTGAGTGACCAAGCTAGCTTATTCGTTAGGTGCGCACCAGAAACTTGATGCTGCTAACCACCTCCACAGGTGAATCATTAATATGCAGAGGTGTGTGGCTGTGCCTGCCTTTTCTGAAATTGACAATGATCTCTTTAGTTTTTCCTACATTTAAAATGAGCCTTTTTTTTTGTTACACCAGTTCACTAAACCCTCTACCTCACTTAACAACCATGTTATTAATTTAAAAAACTGCAATGATTCACTTAACAACTGTGACAAGAAAGGTCATACAATGGAACAAAACTAACTTAACAACTGTCTCACTTAGCAACAGAAATTTTGGACTCTCAATTGTGGTTGTAAGTCAAGGATTACCTGTTATCTCTATTTTCCTAACTTCAATACTTTTCTGTGCAAATTCAGAGGGATGAAACTGACCCTGGCTTCATTGCAAGCAACTTCTAGATTAGTGAACTTCTCTTCCAAACAAATAGTACTTCTGGCATTTAAAAGAAGCAACTGAATTAGTAACACAGCAAAGTGTGGTTCTTCTTTTATTATTAATAGAACTCCTTAAAAATATTTAAATCGAAATCTGAAGATAAGAACTACTTTAAGTTGAGCCTGATTATATGTGGATTTTCCATAGCTTTCTTTTTAAAAAAATCAGTTTTTTCCAGCTGTAGAGTCTCCCATCTAACCACTGACTAGCTCTTACCCTATTTCAGGGGTGTCAAACTCACGTCATCATGGCATCATCACATGATGTATCGCAACTTTCCCCTTGGCTAAACCGGGCATGGGCGTGGCCAGCGCATGACGCATCCGGCCCGCGGGCCGTGAGTTTGACAGCCTTGCCCTATTTAATTGGGGGGGGGAGGCTGGATCAGCCAAGTTCAACTGAGCACTGCTGCTTGCTATAGTAAAACAAAATCTACTTTTACTAACCAGGAGCATAAAGAGGAAGCAAGAGAACTGTGCTATTACAGGTATTAAATAAGCAATGGAAAACACCACTAAATCATGTACAACTTTATCGCAAAAATGTAGCTTATACTTCAGAGAGGTTGTTTTTAGGAATAAAAGGAGGATTTGATGCAGGGGTGATTGATTATGCAAGCAATCCTGTTTGAACTGCTGTGAGCTGGATTGATTCAACTCATAGCAGAATCCCCATCCACTGCTGCTACCTTTTCTCTCTCTGCTTACAAGGACAACAAATTATGAGGAAAGGCTAGAGAGTGTCAAGGCTGTACAGAAATTGGGAGAGGTCTAACCTGGGGAGAAATTGTACTCTGCAGGCAAGAATCTTAGAGTACCATTTTCCATCAGAAGAGAGCCTTGGTTCTGATGCTTGCTATAATTTGCCCTATCCTTCTTATCCAAAATTATTTTTTCTTCTGTTCATTTTTTCTTTTTTTCCCTTTTTGCTGAAGAACATGCAACAGTAGGCAAGGTTGGTCTGACACTGCATATTTTGAACATGAAAATTGGTGTTTCACTACCTCTTGCCAATCTCTGTTACCAAAATGTCTAAGTGTTGTATCCAAGCACTATGGCAGGGTGATCACAAACATAAATATATGCACTACTGTTACACGAAGCTCCAGGCTATCAATTTTGCAAAATCAGTATCTGTATTCAATTTTTTTTTCTGTAGCCAGGAAGACGGAAGAGTCAAGTCTCTTTCATCTTTAATTTATATGTTGGTTTTGAAAGTAACAGAAGCTAAAAGAAGTTGGGAAAGTTAGCCCAATCAGCTGCTCTGGATTTCCTTTTTTCATCCCAGTTAACGCTCTACTAAAGAATACTAGTTTTGAGATATAGACATATGTTCGGTACAGAGCTCTTTTCAAAAATAAATGAGCTGAGAATAACTCAAAACAGGAAGCAAAATTAGAAAGAGGGCAATATGCCTGGACTCCCATGGAATCCCTTTTTCATGCAGACAGGCTGTCTCGAATAGCTTCTAAATCAATAACTTTGTAAAAAGCCTCCATTTAGGAACAGTTCTAGTTTTCATTTCATCATTTGAATAAAAGATGCAACTGAGAACAACAGCAATTAACACACTAGAAATGTTTCTCATGGAACTGGAAGAATTCATTATTGTTGCCCAATTCAAAGGTTTTTAAAACCTTCAAAGATACTCCAAGTTATTTTGCTATTATAAATAATACACAAAACATAATTTTATCTCTGCTCATCAACTGTCTTCTGTTTTTTCTGTTATTCTTCCTGCTCCATTGAATGAATTAGAGACAATAAGGCATTATGAAGATCATACCCCATTCTATGCAAAATTAGCTAAGAGTTTTGTTCAGCTACAAAAACAAATAGCCTGAGAGCAAGTCTAGAAAGTAACAGAAAAAAATTAGAGAAAGAAAAAGGAACATTTAATATCCCTTCCCTTGCTTTTCACTTCTTCACAGCAATTTCTGATTCTACAGAGAAGAGATGAGCATTATTGGCTTTGGAATACAAGAAGGGCTCCTAAGACCTATAAACGTAAAAGATGTCCTTTTTTTTGTCCCTTTGAGTCAGTGACTGCTTGGACAAGTCCCTGTGGTCTTCTTGGCAAGGTTTTTCAGAAGTGGTTTACCTTGCCTCCTTTCTAGGTCTGAGAGAGAGTGACTGGCCCAAGATGACCCAGGTGGCCTTGTGCCTAAAGCAGGACTCATTGTCTCCCAGTTTCTACTTTGATGCATAGAGTAACAAAAAAAAAGTATCTATTAGACACAGAGGAAATCTAATGTATTATTATATACAGTATATAAAAGGAAGCCATTTCCTCTATTGGTCCTTTATTGTCGTAAACACAATTTTCCATTTTAATTTTGGGCTCCAAGGAGTCGATAATAGCAAGGACACTTTTATTTTGAGTTTTATAGCATCTAACAGCCAACAGAAATCATGTAGAAATTATAAATAACAACTATTTCCAATAGTTGACAGACTGTTTCTTTTGGGACCTACATCAAAGATTCACTTGATTGAACCAACAATATACAGTCTACAGCAAGGGAAGCAATGCCAACAGCATCAGATATTCATGGCAGAGTTTTGTTCTTGAATGCTCTTTGAATCTTGGGTAAGACTACCATATACTAGTAAGTGCCAGATAAAATGTGCACTAGGTATGTATGTATGTGTATGTATGTATGTATGTATGTATGTATGTATGTATGTATGTACATACATATGTATAAATGTGAGAAGTAAACACAAGACGACTGCAAAAAATGCTCCTTTGGGGATATCAGCTTTCTATATGAGACTACCTTAATATCTCTCTCTTGAAGTGGAAAAGGTGCTCTTCTCTGTCCAATACTGGGCATTTCCAGCTTCCTTCCAATGTTCATAAGAATTAAAAGAAAAAGGAGGCACTCACTAGGCTTGTAAATATTTGACAATTATTGCAATACAAGAATAAGACCTAAACTTTTATTCACCTCTCAATCCTTTATTTACTTAGGCATTAAGACTTTTATTTCAGAAGTACTTGCTTCTGAGTAAAGATGCTTTAATCTGTAGAACTGAATTTCTTTTCCCTACTATAAAGTATAATTCACACATTTTTATTTAATTCTTATTTCAGGGATTATAGTCTTAAATACACTACATCCGAAGTTAAATACCTATCATATGAAATGGTGTTGCTCTTAGAGAGATCCCATAATTTCCTCTCAGCCATTATCCTCTTTTGCTTAGAACATCTGGGGTTTTTAATTGTACAGTCCATAATATGATAATATATATTTATTTATTTGATTTTTATCCCACCTTTTTACTCTATAAGTAACTCAAGGTAGCAAGCATACATACCGTAATACTCCTTCCTCCTATTTTCCCCCAGAGCAACAGCCCTATGAGGTGGGTTGGACTGAGAGAGTGTGACTGGCCTAAAGTCATCCAGCCAGCTTCCTATATACCGGTACTAAGAAGTCAAATTTCCCTTTACTGGAATTCTTCTGAGCTTTACTACGCAATATACCTGTAGGTATAATTAAGAACTTGACTTTCCAGATAAAATCTCAATTTAGCAATGCCAATTCCCTTACACAATTGGTATTATGGATTACTAAGGATTATAAAGGGGGAGGGGCTCTATTCAATCATGTCTGATTCTCAGGAACTGTTTTCTTGGCAAGGTTTTTCAGAAGTGGTTTGCCCTTGCCTTCTTTCTAGGACTGAGAGAAAGTGACTAGCCCAAGGTCATGCCCAAGGCAGGTCATGCCCTAGGCAGGACTAGAACTCACAGTCTCCTGGCTTGTCCCTTGATGCCTTAACCACTACACCAACCAGCTCTCAAGGATTGTGGCATTCAAATAATAATTATAATAACAGCAACATTCTCTTCAGCCCCAAAATGTTTGTGGAAAATTATAGGCTAGTTTTATTTTTCTTAGCACACTAAGACTGATCTAACTATGAAAGTACCACCATAAAACACGTGCAAATAAACTTCCTTTTAACCTTTACAGACAATGCTGAGCTCCACAAACAATGGCACTGCTTTGGTCTCCTGAATAAGGGTTTGTGTATGTGTTTCAGTCATGACTGGTAAGCAGTAAATATACAGATCCCCGTCCATACATTCCCAAGGTACATAGAAGTACAGACATCACTGTCCCCCAAAGAAATCAAAAGTCTGCTGATCTCCCACTACAAATTTTCCTATAGTTTGGTTGTGTTCTTAAAAAATGCCTTTCAGTATTTTCTGCCTTGGGCTAAACAGAACACAGGACAGATTGAAAGCCACTTGTAAATATTGAAAAGTACATTGGGGATTTTTTTTTCTTTAGTTAGTCTCTCCTCCATTATAGCCTAAAGCCCAGTTGTTCTCCAAGATAAATGGTGTTTCCTGCCACCTCCTTCTCAAATGTAACAAGATTTCAGTTGCAATTTTTTATTCCTCCAGCATGCAATACCTCAGCCTGAAAGTTACCTGGAAACATATAAAACCTGTGAACAAAAATACAATACATATACATTTTAAACCCAAGCCTGGTAAATTTTTTATTAAGGCCAACGCAAAATCAGGATGATTACAACTGTTTCCTAAAAGTTAAGCAATGGAAAACTATATTTTCTTAACTTTCTTATACTTAATACGATGTCTGTTCAATTTCCTTTTTGTCATTCTTCATCTAAAGGTCCAGTTCCAGAAGCAACAAAATCCATTCAATCATCGCTACTTATTTACCGATTTGCAAAATTATGCATCAAGAAATTAACAAGGCAATAAATAAACATGGATTTGAATTTAAGGAGAATAGAGTTTTTCTTGGGATGTAGAAAACCACATGAAACCCAAGAGGCTAAACAGATATGCCACTCTGAAATCCCGAGTCCCAGATTGGGATGGGATCAATTCCCAAATAGATGAGAATCTTTTGCCAACTGCCTACTTGAAACATAGGGAAGATGCTAAATTTCAAAGATGAATCCACTTCGCTCCTAGAATGCACTCTGACTCAGGTTACATAAAAGAAAAATTCAAATCACCACGAGTATGCCATCACTCAATAAATAACAATACCTAGGACTACAGATGTATGCTTGCTGTTTACATATTCACTAAAATACAGATTTAAAAATATTTTTTTTAATGCAGAGGGTATTTCTTTTCCCTTTCTTAAACAAAATGCAGTGAGTGTCCTAGCTTGGAATACCTTTTTTGATGAAGACACAAAGGTTTAGATTACTTTCAATCTCCAACTTAACCTTTGCCCTTAATAGCCTTTTACAGATATTGTCTTTTCTTCTTACTGTTGCACCCTAAGTAGAATCAAAAAAATGAAAAATGAGGGGGAAAAGAATTACTCATACCCAAAATGTTAGTTTAAGATGCAGTCCTAAACAATCATTTGAAAATAAATCACATAAATTTGTGGGACTTATACTGGACTCTTAATCTAGTTCAGATTAGATACTCTTTTCCTCCCTTTTAAGCAACCAGCACTCCATGCAACTCTTTTCTTTGCAATTTACATTCACCTAGAGGGGCTCATTTTAATTAGTGTTAACGGGAATATTACAATAGTGCCTAATTAAGATCTCTATTAAGAATCCAAAAATGCAAACTTAATTGGGAGGTGGTTGTAGAGAAAAAATGATGAAAGTTTTACATTTTAATAGATGTAATTATTAATGGGTATATTCAATTAAAATCAGCCATTCAGATATTTTTGAAAACAAAAAAGGAGGGAAAGAGCAAATCTTCAAAGCGGCACATTCTTGTAAGAACTGCCTGCTGTTTAGGATGAATATTAGCAGTTTCAGGATATGAAGATAAATGCATCAGTTGCCTTTATTTACCCAATAATTTATTTAGTCATCCGCAGTACCAGAATATATATATATATTACTGCCCTCATTTAAATGTTTGAAAGTGTATGCTGTGTGTGTTTGAAGAGCCCCGAAACAATTTGTTCTGCCTCTTATCTAAAACTGCATTTACACACACATACAAACACACCCCTTGTCTGCTTTATCTATTCGAAGAAGGTATCATACCCTTAAGAATTACAGTCCCCACACACATTTAATACGTCGTATAATGCTTTTGCTCTTGCATTTGATTTCTTTTCCCCAAATCCCAGAAAGAAAAACCCACTATTATTCCTAATAGTCCCATCCTCAGTTTTCCACCTTTGAATGACAATCAAAGAATGATGATTTTTGAGATTCAGATGTGAATGCTCCATTTCGGTCTCCAACTGATCACTGAAAAGAATTGGTTTTAAATCCAGCACGGCTTGAACATTTCCCAGTTATCCTCAGTCCTGAAGTCCAGAGGAAAAGACAGCTGCTTTTCAAGTCATACCTTTTTGTTCTGGTTCTGTGCAAAACGACTAGTCTAGAATTACAGGCACCTACTTCAAACACATTATGCCAAGACCCAGCTCTCTGGAAAAGGCTCCAGGGCTTGAAAAGGTGGAAGGAAAGAGAGGAAGAGGATGATTAACTAATAGCAAAGTGGATGCATTCAGGTGCCATGGTAATGAGTGCACCATTGGGACACTTGAAAGAGCAGGTTAGGGATAGATCATCAAGGAGAAAATCTATCTCTATATGGTCACTAGGATCGAAAATGATTTGATGGCACACAACCAACCAACCAACCAACCAACTGTATGGTATTACCTTAATCCCTGCTTTACTTAAGATAAAGCATCGAGTTTAAGGCTGAGTTGAAAGCTGAATCCATCTCTCATCTGAGCTATCACTCTCCTCTCTGAATTCAGAGGCAGAGTGCACAATACACATACAGAAGACCAAGGTTCAATCCTTGGCATCTCCAGATAAAGCAGAAAAACTCTGCTTGAAACCTTGGCGCTGTCAGTTCACAAATATGTCAGTGATCTAACTCAATAGAAAGCCTCTGATGTTCAGATGCCCACGTCCAAGCTAATTGTCTACCTGCAGTCTCTCTTTTATGTTGTATCAACCAGTTCAAAACATCTTGATTTTCATCAGCTGATTTATATGAATGAGAGTTCCTCTTTCCCACATCCCATTAAAGAAAAAGAAATGTAACGGCAATGCTGCGCCTAAATCTCCTTTCCCATTTAGCGCTTACAAACTGTATCTAACAAAACCGAAAGAACAGAGCCTGCTAACTCCTGTGTTAATATCAAACTGGTAAAGGGCAGAGGTGATGGGGAAAGGAAGGGGAGAGAAGGGAAAACAAAAGCTAAGGTATGAATTTGCACAATACAGTAACCTTCAAGCCCCGCTCTTATTTGCTTTTGTGGGTTGGCACTTTCTCAAGTTATCTCTTATTTCCTTAGGAGCTACTTTGCTTCAGACTGATTCTATAATTCTAAGGGAAGCTCTTACTGTGAGCTCCCTGCTGAGGTGTAATAATGTGTGTGTGATAACATAAGAGGAAGGGGAGGGAGCACCCGTTGGGTAATAAATCCCCTCTCCCCTTCCAGTCTCTGGCAATTCAGCTTGGGATGGTGAGGCTGATCTCGCTCAGAGAGATTAGCTCTGTATTGTTATTCTGCACAGCAACCCAACTTCTCTGGGAAGGCTGCAGAAGAAACAATAAAGAGAAGGAAGGATTTGGCTATGCGCTGCTCCCACCCTCCACTCTTTGGAGCCCGTAAAAGAGCAGGAGGGTAAAAAAGGAGGGTAGAAGAAGGAGTGACAACGCCATCCTCTTCGCTATCTTGATAGTTTCTACCCAGACATTTTAATTAAGAAAGTGTCGGTCCCCAGAACTCAAACGCAGGTTTTCGCCTTCAGTAGCATCCCGACCTCCCGCTACCCTAGACCGTCGAATGAAATAAACCCGGAACCTCTCTATTCTCTCCCCCAATCTAGGCAGGATCGAAAAGTTCCCTGGGCAGTCCTAAACCTGGGCCAGATTGCTCAGGAGCCAGCCCTTCTCCAGAGTTCAATGACACGCGTTTCCAAGAGCGCCGCGCCGCGCCGCGCCGCGCCGCGCGGCCACCCTAGTTTCCAAGAGGACTGCAGGGGCAGGAGGTCAAATGTCGCGTCCTCCAGCATCCGGAACGCTCCACGCCGCTCCGAAAAAAAAAACCCCGCCCCGTCTCTTGCCTTTGAAGGGGAGAAGGAGGAGGGCACCCGCTTGGAGGAGGGGGGTAGGACAAGCTGCGGGGCTCATCTCCCCGCCGCACAAGGATCGGAGGGTTCGCCTCGGAGCCCGCCTCTCGGAACGCGCGCGCGCTTGCTCGCTCGCCATAGCTGGGAGGGGGCGGCGGGGGGGTTAAGCCAAGCGTCTGAACGCCTCCCCCGCAAGAAATGAATCATCTCCCCGAGCCAGGCTCCAGAGCAGCCTCGCACACCAGAAGCATTGAGGAGGGGCAGCAGCGGTTGGCGTTGGCAGAGCTCCCTGCCTCCGCCCGCCCTCGCGCGCCAGGATTTTCCTTGTGGCGCGCAGATTCCGCCTCCCCACAGCCCGAATCGTGCGCGCGCCTCCAACCCCCATCCCCGTTGCACCTGAGGAGAGGTGGGAAAGCCAAGCAGAGCCCCCCCCTCCTTCCCACGCAAAGCCCCTTAAAGCAGAGAACAAGCCCGGCCGGCCAGCCCCTTTGCCGGAAGCTCCCGGGCAGCTCTCGAGGGTGACTCACGCGGTCTCAGTAGTCCCTGCGATGGGGGCAGGCAAGCGCAGGAGCTCCAAGTCCGTTTGCACTGAGCGACATCCCAGGGGCTGCCCAGCGTCAGAAGGAGGAGGCGGTGGCTACGGCGACCGAGCGCGTGGAGCGGGGCCGGGAAAGACTGGGAAGACGAGTCTCTTCTGCGCTCGGCTCCGGCTCTGGCTCCGGCTTGGCAGGCTGGCAGAACATGCGGCTGCGCCCGAGCCGCCTATAGCCCGGAGCGAGCGAGCGAGCAAACGAGAGGAAGGAACGCGCGAACCCGCCCCCGTCGCGGGGGAGGGGGAGCCCCGAAGAGGCCACGTGCGGCAGCACCTGCGGCCGCCTCCCAGCCCGTCCCCCGCCACAAACTTGCGCAGCGAAGGATAAGGCTCCCCGAGCAACCTCTCGCCCTTCTTTGGATGTATCAATTCGGGGGCCTTTCCACCTCCCTATCGACACCCAGAGGCATCTATGCTTCCTGCAAAGTGAGAATTCCGCCCGGGTCTCCCAAATCCCCTATTCCACCGGTATCTGAGGTGGTAAGTACTTAAGAACCTGGGAAACCCTAATCCGAGTTGCTTCTCTGAGCGGGCTGCAGAGTACAGGCACAGGATGGTTCTCAGAATTGTATCAAGTATGGGTCTTGGCAGAAATTCCGTTATACATGATGCATGAATCTAAGTCCTGGTCTTTCCATCCCAAAGAGGTTCACTTGCCAGCCATTCGGTCTCCTGAATTCCTAAGTATCTCCCATCACACCAGAATTCCTAAGTATCTCCCATCATTCCACCTGAACATCCACCTGCTCTATTCTGCCTTGCCAAAAAACTGCTCCAGCAAAAACCAGTCAACAAATATTCTATTTGCAATACACCAATCTAAGCTGAATTTCCCCCAATCGTAGAAGCTAATAATGTACATTTCCTTCCATAAAAGCAGAGTAAAAGTTTAGCAATCTTCTTATTACTACTGCTACACTATACACCCATACATACACACTGCCATTCTCACAAACAGCAATTTGGCACCTACCAGCATTCTCAAGTCTATATCCATCCCTTTCAAGAAACGGTCCCCAGTAGTGCCTAAGTTTTGCACTCCTTCATAGTTCTCAGTACCCATTAAAGACAGTTACTTCTTTCTGAAGAAATATGTTGTTCCATTGTCTGTACTAGCCAGGTTTCATGTCTTCTTAGTAAAGGGCATGCATTCTTTTCCTTTTAAATCTAGTTCAAACACTTTCTTACATCAGCTCATCAATTCTATCTGAAAATATATTAATTCTTTTTTCAGCAGGTTTCCAAGGATTCCTTCACCTTTCCTAGTGACAATTTTCTTAGCCTCGGGGCTTTCAACTACCTGAAGGAGTATTAGCTGTTTTATCATCCTACACTCTGAGATCATCAGCTAAAGGTTCCCATCTTTTCTTCACCCCTTCTCAGAAATGAACAAACAGAGGGGTTTATGTCACCCTAACTTATAGAATGCTTCTTCAGCACTGCTTTCTTTTCAGAAACAATATTATTTTTATTTACTTGGCCTTTTAAAGGATTGAGATGGGATAGTCACCTCCCATATTAACCTATCCTAGCATAGTGTCTGGTTATCTGAGGGACAGCTAACTCCAATTGTTTTTACCCACCAGGTATGTTCAAGCAGAGTGGATGCACTCCAGATCCCTTCAATTAAATGTTGCCATCTTGTGGGATCAAGGAAACATGCCTCCTTTGTCATGGATCCTGCCCTCGGGAACAGCATCTCCCCAGATTCCAGAAATATAGACAAGCGCCTACTTTCCTGGGGTTCCAGAAAGTCTTTAAGAGCTGGCTCTATTCCCAGGACTGGGGTTCATAATTTTGTTTAGGACAGATGACAAGCTTTTAATTTTCCCAAACATTTTAAGCAGAATTTTGGTGTTTTCAAATTTTCAAATATGTGGCTTTATTGTGATTTTATTTTTTTTATTTTTTGATATATATTTGTCATTTCGTATCTAATAATAACAAAGTGGTTATACAAATATCAAAGTAAAAAAGTTAAAATGCAACAGTGACATTATTGAATAGAATACAGAGTAGTTGCCACCATAGAGAAGTCCACAACACTTGGTATTGATTACCAGTATTATTTAAACATCACTAAACACAGGAAATCCACAATGAATGATCATAAGGAATGTATTTTGGAGTGGGTGCTTGTAAGGTCTGGGCACTCCTCACAAAAAACTGTTGACTACATACCCAAACTACATATGTACAAAATGTAAATTAATCAAGTTACTAGAAGAAAAAGTAAAATTGCTAGAGCAAAATGAGAAACCCCAAACCTTGCAAAAAGAATATGCCCTAATTGAACATAAAAATGACCAAACAACTTCTGAAAGAGTTGACCCATTAGAGGAAGAAAACAGATGGAAAAACAACACTCATAGAAAAAAACACAAACTTAGTACAAAACCACTGCCCAAACCAACCCACTATGATGCAGCCCCACTGGTGCTAAGCAATCGATACCATGGGCTCTCACTAGAAGATAACATGCAAACACAGAGAAAAAAAGCACCATCAAATGGCCCTAATAAAGCAGCACCATCAAACGCTACTGTAATAGATAAAAAAACACCCCAAACATCCCCAGAAAAAAAAGATGAGTGCTGATGATAGGAGATTCAATTCTCAAAGGAACAGAACTTGCCGTCTGTACATCAGACAATCAATCCAGAGAGGTACAGTATGCTGTCTCCCTGGAGCTAAAATCAAAGATGTGGCTGAGAAACTAACCAAAATAGTAAAACCCACAGACTACTACCCCCTTCTATTACTGCATGTAGGGACAAATGACACAAAAAAGGACTTGGAAACAATATTGAGTGATTACGAGCAGTAGGCAAGAAAGTCAAGAACTTAGGTGCACAAGTAGTTTTCTCATCTATACTTTATTTTATTTATTTATTTATTTGTTTGTTTGTCAAACATGTACAAGATAGCAGGTATAGGTATAAACATAAACATAATCAAGGTGAATACAGATAGATGAGGACAATAGGACAGTAGGACAGGGACGGTAGGCACGCTGGTGCGCTTATGCACGCCCCTTACAGACCTCTTAGGAATGGGGTGAGGTCGACAGTAGACAGTCTAAGGTTAAAGTATTTTGGGTTTGGGGAAGAAACCACAGAGTCAGGTAGTGAATTCCAGGCATTGATCACTCTGTTGCTGAAGTCGTATTTTCTGCAGTCGAGTTTGGAGCGGTTTACATTAAGTTTGTATCTATTGTGTGCTCGTGTATTGTTCCTTACAGACAATGGGGTGAGGTCGACAGTAGACAGTCTAAGGTTAAAGTATTTTGGGTTTGGGGAAGAAACCACAGAGTCAGGTAGTGAATTCCAGGCATTGATCACTCTGTTGCTGAAGTCGTATTTTCGTATTTTCTG
>QLTV01003388.1:3639475-3654880 GCA_003457575.1 Thermophis baileyi
AGAGAGGGCTGTAAAGCACTATGAAGCGGTATATAAGTCTAAGTACTATTGCTATTGCTATTGTGGAAGAGCCTGATCATTCAGAGAGTGACTATGAAGACCTGATCAAGGAGAGATTCAACCTGGAAATAAGGAGGAACTTTCTGACAGTGAGAACAATCAACCCATGGAACAGAAGTTGCCTTCGGAAGTTGTGGGAGCTTCATCACTTGAGACTTTCAAGCAGAGATTGGACTGCCATTTGTCAGAAATGGTGTAGGGTCTCCTGCTTGAGCAGAGGGTTGGACTAGATGACCTACAAGGTCCCTTCCAACTTTGTTAATCTAACTACAAGGCTGTGGTTGCTTGGAATTGTACAGTTCAAAAGCAGCTGCTGCGCGAGTGCTCTTGAAGGCAGATTTTTAAAAGGGGGGTATTGATGTTTGAGAAAGACATTCAGCCATATGGTGCTCCCAGGCACATCCTCATAATTTATCCAAAATGGTTATTGACCTTTCAACTAACAACAAAGAATTAGTTTTTGTCTCTCTTACCTGCCATCTAGTGGTTGTCTGAATTTGTGCAGCTATTACTGAAGAGTTGAGATTGGACAAATCACTTTCCTGATTCTTATGTCAAATCACACACAGCATATAGGCAGATCTCATCATCCAATAGGGTAGGAGAGAGGGAAAAACAGAGCTATATGTTAAAGTGTTGTATCCGTACCAGAATACACTCTACAATAGACATGGAACAGGAGAGCCATATTAGCACCTTTTCCAACTAACAAATTTCCGACTAACAAAAGACTCATAATTTTTAATCTATAGAGTGAGGAACTTTCTGTGCAAAGGAAACTGGGGAGCCCACAGGTTACATAAAACACTATGCCATTTTGTTATGTTCTGAAAGGGGAGTTTCTTTTAATTTCCACCATGGATAGAAGTATATTTTGTAATTACAGCTTTCTGTTTTGCGACACATCAGCTTTTGAATGACATCCCAAAGAAGATGTGATTGGTGCTGATTCTTTCGGCACCCAATCAAAGCCTTTTGGCTAGCATATTAGCAGATGAGTCAAGCCCCCATGTTTTGGGGAGGCGAAGTCTGTTGACAGGAGGATGGTTGGATGATGACCACTAAATGGCCAGTTCTACTAATATGGGTTAAAGAAGACCGGTCTGCCTGGTCCAGACTGATGACTCCCACTTTAATTCATATGGAAGTTGCAGAGGAGTCTGGTCTTACTTCTGTTTTTATTTTTATCTTTTTTACCTTGCATGTTTTTGCCCATTCTCTCCTTTAGTCAGAGCAGTTTGACTGGAAGAGTTTCACATCGATCTTTCAATCTCAGTTTCCTGTGTAAATTATCAGCACAAGAAGATTTAAATCAGGATATTGCAGTTTGTCAATAATAATAATGTGCTGGTTAAACAAAATGGTGGAGAAAACCTGAAGTGTGTGTTGTGAGTTGCCAATAATTTCTCTAGCTATTCCATACTAATTTTTGTAATATATCATCATTCTTATTAGAATGTGAATATATATCTGTATTTGAGCCTATTTTTCTTAAAGTGTGCCATTTTCCAAATGCTCTTAAGATATGTGTTAACATTTTGGAGTTATGATGTCTCAAGAGGATTAATAAGGTACCAGATACCTATTATCAATTGCTATGGCACTATCTACTATACAGGATCGTATATTTATATCATGACCTTGATTAAGAATTCCAATCAACTATCCAATGAATATTTAGTGTTTGAGGCTCAGTAAGTTATAACCATGTCACCATAAGGAAGGTGGCTAAGAAAACACAATGAGTAGTCATTAATACTCAATCATTGACCTCTCTTTTGAAGGTTATGTTGTTATGTAGCCATGATTATCTGGAAGTGAGTCCTATTTAATTAAAAATAATATTTATTGTTGTTTTCAAAACACACAAAAGACTTAGGTGACCTATTCAAATTACCATATATACATGCAGATAAGCTGAGAACTTTACACCCAAAATACACCCCCAAAATTGGGTTTGGCTTATCCTGAGATGAGCTTATCCATGAGTATATATGGTAAATGTATCAGATATCAAGCCATCTCACTCCGTGTGCCAACCCTTTGAGGCAGCCCACACTAGGAAACCAAAGACATGAATGCCAATACTGTCAGGTTCAGGCCCAGAGATGATATAGTGAAGTCCAATTGAGTTCAGTACTTGTAGTGCTTACACCTAATGGACAGAATCTTGCCAAAGTAGAGCTACAACCTTCTAACCTACTAGATATATCCTGAGGAATTCTCGGGTATGGCTACCCTGAACCTCTTCTCCCCTCCAATTCAGGACTATGCACTCTCTCAATCTGGGTCTCTCTCTGGAAAAAGTATATGTTGTTAAAACTCTCTCACATACTTCTCCAGGAGCACATTCCGTCATAACTACTACTTTTATTATAAGGTTAGAGTAGGAGAATCTTGAAAAGTCTGAATGCATCTCCTCCTCCCTCCCCTTATCTACAAGAAAACTGAGGAGGGTCAACCTGAGATGCTTTCTCAAATTATATTTCTCCTTTAGACTCAAATTTCTTTTGTCTAACCAGTGTCTTAGTTGTGGCTCTTCCTCCTGCTCCCCAAGGTGATTCTGTAAGATTGTGTCATGGCAGACCTCTGGTTCTACAGTTAGTCGCACACAATATACAGTATTCCCAATAGCAGTTGCTTTCCAAGGTTTCCTGAAAAGAAAGGGGAAGTCCAGAAATGCGTATAAATAAGTTTAATATTTTGTCTGTGTTCCTGATTTTGAGCTGCTGAATGCTCTTCAAGTGTAGAGTTGTCACTCAACAAGATTCTTTTTTTTCTCCAGCCACCTTGAAAATATTAAGACAATTAGAGAAGTTTCAGGGTTTTCTGGAGAATATTTAAAATTCTGTTGTATGTACTTTGGGACATGACAGAAATCTCTTGCTCAAATTCATACCCTTTGTCCTCTCTAGCTTTGGGCCTTTTTCCTAGTTATGCTATTTGAAAACCTTTCGACTGAAGAAGACTTTGTGCAAATGTGCATGTATGCTTTGTCACTAAATTTGCCCTACAGGATTGTAAAATAATACGGGAAGAAGAAAGGAGAAGAGAATATTTTAAGACTGTTATGAATGTAAAGTACCTGACCAACCTAGCGTGGCCTTTTTAAAACAAAGGGGCAAATTTGGTAGAAGCACATGGGAAGAGATTGGTAAAAAGGGGTTTCCCATCTCCCCAGCAGTCTCTGATTAACAAATTGGAATCTCCAAGAAGGCGAAGACTTCAAAATAATTAATTGCAGCAGAGAAACATTTGCTCTGGGAAACTTCTATTTCTTAGAAATAGGAAAAACATATGGTCAGGAATTTGTGCTGTTTTTTTCCCCCTTTTTAAATTTCAGTTTGCTGTGTTACACCTCATATTCTTTATGGCTCTGTAATACTTATGGAAATGTTTAATGTCAGCTTTCCATCAAATATCAGGCTATATTCACGAAGATTTTTTTTTTAAATTTAGAAACATTCTGTGCTCTCTTATAATATTTGTAACCTTTCTTCCAGGAGAGGAGATTTGGAACCTCTAGGCTTCCACCCCGCAGGACTCAGCAATTAACTAAAAAGACATATGATGAAGCGTGAAAAGGATCAGACTACAAAAATCTGAGTAAACATTTAGCAGGAATAAAAAAAAAAAGGACAAGAGTGTTTATCTACAAGGCTAAAGCATTCCAAATATATGGCACCATATCTAACCAATAAGATAAAACTATCGGCCTTGAAATTTGAAATATCATTATATGTGCACTCACATTTATAAACAAAAATGAATAAATAGAGTAAGAAAAAGAAGCCGCAATAAAAGTAACCCAATATTGGTGAGTTAAGAAATAAAACAAGAACTGGAAAACATAAGGTTAGTAGGTAAAGATCAAACTGAAGGGTTTTTCAATGAGAAATGGGGAGGCTAGAAAAGGAGGGAGCAATCTGGTCTGGCAAGAATTTTTTTTAAAAAAAGCAAGAGCTTCATTACTAAGAAAGAAAGAAATTATGTTTAAAGAATGGCAGCACAGCAACATGTAGCATAATGTTTAGCCAAAAGATTTGGCTAATGTATGTAGTTAACCAGACATAATGGCTTATATGTAATGTTAAATCATAATGGGTGGGTTTATATATCATGCTAAGCCAGAAACAAGCATCTCATTGACATGTTATTTTATTTATTTATTTTATTAAACTTTTATGCCACCCATCTCCCCTTTAAGGTGACCTTGGATCAGGTATGAGTAAATTCATAAAGTGCATTTTTCTAGATTCTGCCCTTCATTCCAGTTTAAGATTTAACTACTCAAATATTTTCCCAGTCATATTGGAAAAAAATATGTCAGCTATCTCTCAGTTGTCAGAACTCCTAAAGTCACCTAATCCGGTGCAAAACTACTACTCAGCAACATGGATCGCTTGTGAGAAGGTCACCATTACAGGACAGCAATGAGCATCTATAACACAAAGAGTTTTAAATTTTTGATGTTTTTTTAAATGAAATACACTTTATCTAAAACCTGCGATTTTCATCTCAAATATACTAATCATACAATAACAGTTCTCTAGAAAGGAAGGGGAAAATGTCACTTCTGAGATTCTTTCTGCCACGTAATAATAGGTCAGCTCCAGATCTTGTATCTAGAAAGTGGGAATAGAGTCTAGAACAGGGGTGACAAACTCGCAGCGTCACATGACGTTTTCCCCCCTTCGCTAAACCGGGCGGGGGCAGGGCCAGCACGTGACGCATCCGGCCCACGGGCCGCGAGTTTGACACCCCTGGTCTAGAACATAGCAACCACCGGCATTTCAAGCTGCTGCCCAACTGCTTCGGTACATTGGGGCAATTTCTCAGTTCATAACTGGATTCAGCCAATTTTTGGTACTAGATATTTCTTTTATAAGCTGCTCTCACATCAGACCACATCCCACTTTGTTCTGTTTTACGGAAGTTCTTCTGGTGGCTGAAATATCCCGAGCTCTTGATATAATTTCTTCCTAACAATAGAAACACATTTATTTATCATATTTATACAATACTGTATCGCAATACTGAATTAATTATGTTATCATATTCACACACATTTGCCTATTAAGCAGACACTCTTCATGTTTTTCATCTCATGGAAATGATTCTATGCAGTATACCTGCCAATTCCTGAAGGTTGGACCTTCTGCTTCTTTTATACTTTGACTGAAGTCATATATACATAGACTGATAGATATATTATTATTCTTTGTTTATGTGATAGTGAAGCTGAGTCAAGACACAAGGGTTAGCTAAAATGGAAAGAACATAGCAAAAGTAGTCAAAGGCAGAAGCAAAAGTTGTATTGATATTCCTGTACCATAACTTTCTATCATAACTTGTTTTGCCATAAATCATGAGTGCTGTATATACACTTACTAAATTAATTATAAAAGTGTTATCTTAAAAATGTACTTCTGACCTCCAATCTGGCATCTTTCATCACTGGTCAAGGCTAGCTGAGGCTGCTGGAAGATTTGACCCTCAAATGTGCTAAGCTACATGTTACCTGCTCTGTTAAATATTACTATGTTCAATTGCACAATAGCAATATTTAATGATCAGACTTGTATTATTGTTTAATACATGTAAATAACTTGCATGGCAACCTTGATTCTTGGTGATTAAAATGTTATTTGAATTATTTAAATTGTTTTCATACTAATAAATACAATATTTTAGGCGAAGAACAACTATAAATATTGGATGAGAAAAAAGACAGTCCAGAGAATGCTTAGGAAAACAACCTGAAAGTTGAATCCTAGAGACATTAAATTTTAAAATATGATGATATATGTGAGATGGGGGAGAGAAGAGTTGGCAAGAAAATGGTCTTCAGATTTCAATCTTTGATTGATAAGATAAGAGCAATGTTTGTTTTTCTGTTCCATGTGGGATATTTTAATTCAAACAAAAGAAGTGAGCAAATATTGTGGCAAGCTAGTATGATAATTGTTTCTTATTTGAGGAATAAATAACTAACTGCACCAAATGATAAATACACCATTTTTATACCAATGTTATTTTCTTTCTTACAGTAGCTCTCTTCCTGATAGTATAGTATCAGTAGTGGGTTCCACTTACCTTTGCTACCAGTTCGGGAACGGGAGTGTGCGGGCGCGCTTTGCACGTGCGCAATGCTTTTGCGCATGCGCAGAGTGTTTTTGATTACATCCGGGCAGGTGGGCGGAGCCTGCCGCCACCGCCGCTACTGGTTCGCTGAACTGGTGCGAACCGGTAGCAACCCACCACTGTATAGTATCCTAGGTGAAGTGGGGGAGGTTATATTTTCCTCCCATTGGCCAATTGTTTTTAAGCATTTAAAGCTTTATGTAGCAATAATATTGTATGAGCAGAAAGGCTCTTTCATTTTCCTTTCTTTACTCTCTTTTTATTTTGTCCAGCTCTCCACAATCTTTCCCCTCTCTTGTCTTCCTAATGAATGCCCAGTTAATCCTTTGCTTACTTCAGGAGAATATAAGTGTTGTACCATTTCATCACATCCAGGATTTGAGAGGCTGCCACAAAGATGAGGAGATCAACTTATTTTCCAAAGCACCAGAGTGCAGGACAAGAAACAATGGATGGAAACTAATCAAGGAGAGAAGCCACCTGGAATTAAGGAGAAACTTCCTAACAGTGAGGACAATTAACCAGTGGAACAGCTTGCCTGCTGAAGTTGTGGCTGTCCATCACTGGAGGTTTTTAAGAAGAGATTGGACAGTCACTTATCTGAAATGGTATAGCAGGGGTGTCAAACTCGCGGCCCATGGGCTGGATACATCACGTGCTGGCCATGCCCAACCCCATTTTAGCAAAGGGGGAAAAAGTCACGATACATCATGTGATGCCAACGTGACACCGCGAGTTTGACACCCTTGTGGTATAGGGTCTGATTGAGCAGGGGGTTGGACTAGAAGACCTCCAAGATCCCTTCCATCTCTATTCTGATTGAAGGTAGAATGCTATATGAAGCCTACATCCATATCTATACAAGAAGAGAAAGAATTATTACTTTTATTACGTGAAGTTTATGTTCATTTTTTCCTCTTTCCAGGTTACTTCCTTATTTCTATAAATGTTGACCTAAGGCAATCCTCCCACTGACCTGAATTCTAAGAGGCCTTTTTGTTGAAAGGTATGTTACCCTGAGAAGTAAAATTATGGGGCACTTATGAAATGTTGGAGAATTTTTAAAAAAAATTCCTCCAGAAGACAGATGGAACTGTAATGGGACAGATGCAGATGTGTCTATATGCATGTCTGTCTTTTGTAAAAAAAATGTCAAGCCAACAGAGAGAAGGAGCTGTATAGTGTGACATACTTTGTGAGCAAAATGCACCTGCTGTCTTTGTGCAAAACATACAAGTTTCTAGGGCAAATATCTTAGGTTCTTCCCTACTGCCTTATGCCTAATGATACCAGCTTTTATTATCCAATTTAGTTCCTGTCCTCACACTAAATTCTCCATGTCTCCTGTAGCCACACATAGAGGCTGCCCTATTGCTCCTTATCAAACATCACCCTTCTAACTTGTCTTTGCCGATCTAAATCCTGACTGTGGTCCAGCAGTTGGTGAAGGAAAAGTACTGCTTATACCGCAGGTGATTAGTATCTTTCACTTGTTTCTTTGAGCACTGCAAGAGCCCACCTGCTGTCTCTTGTCATATCAGATTCACATCACTGGTAAAGTTTTGCAAACTATAATCCAGCCACCAACTGTGTAGCCAGTAAGTTAACCCTTTGTGTTTCAGAAAGAACAATACAGCAGCATTGCTGGTATCATTACTATAATTAAAGATTTGACTGTCTCCCAGGCCTCCCTGGTGTCCAAGAGATAATAAGTGATTGCATTTAATATTTATTTATTTCATTTATTACAGTGATCTGCAGGCTGCCTACATATTGGACTCTAGGTGGCTTAAATTATTAAAACAATAAAAATATAATGCATATATATGAGCTGAGGTGGTGCAGTGGTTAGAGTGCAGTACTGCAGGCTACTTCAGCTGACTGCTAGCTGCAGTTCGGCGGTTCAAATCTCACTGGCTCAAGGTTGACTCAGCCTTCCATCCTTCCGAGGTGGGTAAAATGAGGACCCAGATTGTTGGGGGCAATATGCTGACTCTGTAAACCGCTTAGAGAGGGCTGTAAAAGCACTATGAAGCAGTATATAATTCTATGTCAGCAGTTCTCAACCTGTGGGTCGCGACCCCTTTGGGGGTCGAACGACCATTTCACAGGGGTCGCCACGCGTGTTAGCCCGCCATCTTGGTGCCACTGTCACTGCAGGGGTGAAATGCTCCTGGTTCGGCCGTGCCTGCGGGTCGCTGGATAGCTGGTAGCGACAGAAGCGGGAGACTTCGCCCACCTGCCCGGACGCCGCCATTTGGGTTCTTTTACCCTCTGCGCATGCGCAGAACGCTTTGCACATGCGCAGAGGGTAAAAGAACCCAAAGGCGGCGTCCGGGCGAAGTCTCCCGCTTCCGACGCTATCAGCTGTCCGGCGACCCGCAGGCAAGCCCGAACCGGGAGCATTTTGCCCCTGGTGCCACGCCCCCTTTGTCACCTCACCCCGCGTGGGGAGGGGGCGGGGTCACGGCGGCGGCGGGGTCACGGGGGGGTCGCGGCATTAGAAAGGTTGAGAACCACTGGTCTAAGTGCTATTGCTATATAGTAAAACCGCAAACAAAACCAAATCTTCCCTCAGCTACTGAGGATCCCTCATCCCAAAGGACTCTTTCTACCTCCCTATTTCTATCCACCCCACTTTCTAAATACCAGAAAGGGCAGGTGGGGCATTCAAACTCAGAGGGAAAGATTATTCGATACTGAGGTGGCTACTATTGAGAAAGCCATCTTATAGGCTCCTGTTCCTTTGGCTTCTCAGCAGGTGAATTCTTACAGCACCCCTTCCCATTAGAATGTGCTGTTCAGCCAGATTCCACTTGAAACAGGAAGCCCTGTAGGTCACAAGGGCCCAAGCTACAAAGAGTTTTATGGATAAATACCACAACCATGAATGAAACTCTACTGGCAACAGTGCAGCTCCCACAATGGAGGTGTTATTCTATTAAGCTGGTAACAGACAGGTACCTGCATTTTATGCCCCTTGTAACTTCCAGGCCATCTTCAATGGCATCCTCATGTAGACCAAGGTACAGTACAGATAATCCTTGACTTAAGACCACAATTGGGACTAAAACTTCCATCACTAAGCAGTGCAGTGGTTAAATGTGTCATCATATAACCGCTCAATTTTGCAACTTTTCTGCCACAGTCTTTAAGCGAATCCAGCTTTGACTTTGCTTGCCAGAAGTGGGTTGGGAAGGTCACATATGGTGATCATATGGCCCCAGGATGCTGCAACCATTGTAAATACATGCCTGTTGCCGAACCTCCAAATTGTGATCATTGATCAGAGCCATGTTTAAAAGGGGTTAAAACATGGCCGTGCGGCTTTGTGTGGGGAGCCCAAGGGATCAGGCAGTTGTAAGGTTGGTTGGTGCCATAAGAGCCCTCCCTTTCCCTTTGTCAACTAGTTTGTAACAGGGCTTATTTCTTGTCTCCTAAAAAGTTTTCAAAAATTTTAAAAATTCTAGAATTTTAACTCTAACATTTTAATTTTTTTATTTGATTTTTTTTATTGTACACCATCCAGAGTCTCTCTTTGAGGGAGATGGGCAGTTCAGAAAAATGAAAAATGAATGAATGAATGAATGAATGAATGGAGAGAGAGAGAAGGAAGGAAGGAAAAAAGAAAGAAAGAAAGAAAGAAAGAAGAAAGAAAAAAGAAAGAAAGAAAGAAAGAAAGAAAGAAAGAAAGAAAGAAAGAAAGAAAGAAAGAAAGAAAGAAGGAAGATGTGAGTGTGATGACTGGTTATAAGTCACTTACTTTAGCACTGCTGTAACTTCAAAAGGTCATTAAATGTATGGTCATAAGCAGGGGTGGTATTCACTTACCTTCCCTACCGGTTCTCAAATGTGAGCGTGCGCGCTCACTTCGCTTTCCCACGCTACCACCGCACATGCGCACAGCCTGCTGTGCATGCGCTTTACTTGCGCGCGTGCCTTCCGCACATGAGCACAGCCTCGAAAACATGGCTAAATAGGACGGCATTGCGGGTGGCCGGGTGGCCGGGCCCACCTGCAGTCGCCGCTACCGGTTCGCCCGAACCGGTCCGAACCAGCTGAATACCACCTCTGGTCATAAGTCAAGGACTGCCTGTAGTCTAAGATGACAAAAGTATGAAGCACTATCTTCAGTGCCTCCTGGCCCAAGAAAAGTTGCACCTTTTAGATCAGCTAGAATTGGTGAAAAGGATCTCCTAGCAATGGTTTTGCCATTCTGCTATACCAAGAATTGTGAATCCAGGAGAACGCTCAGATTGCAACAGCACCCGTTCAAGGACATGAAACGTCCATGGATTCAGAAAGCCTCTGCATCATCAGCAACCCTGTCTTGCTGGGATTAAGTCCATTTCACTCCAGCCACTTATAGCCTCTAGAAATTCAACAAATATTTGCACATCATCTCTTGCTTGGCCTGTCATGCCAGACATAAAGCTCTGGGTATCATCTGCGTATTAATGACGACTAAACCAAACTGACAGATGACCTCACCCAGCAACTTCATGTAAATATTGAAAAGGGTGGGAAGGAAGGCCAAGATCTGCACTGACATACCCACTCCCCTATAATACCAACTGGAACAAAACACTCAGGACAAAGAGACCCATTGTAAAACAATGCCCCTAGTCAACAAAATGTGTGGCTGACCAAAAAGGATATCATGATTGGTGATATTGAATGCCAGTGAGAGAGCCATGAGGGGTGCAGCACTCCTCTTGTCAGCCCTGCAAGGTAGACCACGTCAGAAACAGACACCACAGGAATTCCAGGAAAGCTACGCTACTGTTATAGGCTATAATGACAGAACCTTGAAAGCCCATCAGAGATTCTGCCATCTTATACCAAACAGAGTCAAGGTGGAGTTACTTTCCCCCATGTTTCCTACTTTCCCTGGACTGAGTTTTTATTTTTATTTTCTTAACAGATCATGCATTTGTTCATCAACATTATATCTACCTTCCTTTTCACCATCTTCTCTCTCACCATCTATAAGTCTTCTCTTCCATGTGCAGAAAGACCCAGGCAAATCACTATAGGAAATTTCTACAGATTTCTTTTCTCCTGCCCTCATTTGCAGATGGTCCTGGCAACTTCCCAAGCAGTGTCCGACCACAAAGAGTCAGTTCCCCCTTGTTTCTTGTTGCACAGCAACTGGCACTGGTGAGTGTAACCTGGCAGGAAACAACGAGTCTCCTTCATTCTAAGGTTTATTGTTTATTGATAGTGATGGCAAATGACAAGAATGTAGCTTTGTGCAGAATTTCAGGTGGAACTGGGGTACAAGGTATGAAAATATAGAAGTCATTTTTTTCTCCCATAATCTCTCCAATTACTGAATAGCCCTTACAATAAATAAGCCATTCCAGAAGTCTCCTCCTGTGTTTAGAATCCAGAATATGTTCTATGTCGTATTACTCTTCCCACCAAAACCGAGGTTGGTGACAAGGTAAGCAGAGAGTTTGAATACAATGTGTAGGGTGGTTCTTCGCCAAAACAGAAGCAACCAATGGAAACCTGGAAGAATCTTCACTGAAGCAAGCAATTGCAAATGAAAAGCCACTGGTTGTGTAACTGGGAAGGGGACAGTAAACATGAAATCCTGCTTTTGTGATAGTATGTGGGAATGACCTTGGGAGATGAGAGGGAGAGCTGCAGCCTGCAGGCTGGATAACCTGAATGCAAAATATATATCAGCCCACAGAAGGAGCACAGAAGCATTTCAGAAGGGACCCTTTCTAGTTTTCCAGAGAGTAAAGGGGGCAGGTGAGATATTTTCAGACTTTGAAGATTGTATTAATGTAGCCTTACAATAAAAATAGAGCCAGTACTCCTGCTTTTGCTTCTTGGCTGGACTACGTTGCCAGGCTAACACTAGCCTACTCAGTAGGTCTTTCACCAACCCGGACTCATTAAGCTTCTATTCTTCCAAGGCTCCTGAACTTTTGCTCTCCATATTCTTCTATACCAGAGCAGTGTGATTCCATATTTCTCTCTGCCTCCTATGCAGCGGAAGTGCTGTTTACCTAAGCCACAGGTTCCCTTTTTCTTTGTCTAATGTTGGTCCCCCAAACTTTGAACTTCAGTCATCTCTAGATAAACAGAGCCACTCCTTTCCTGATGTTAGTTCTGTTACTTCTCATTGTATTAGCAGCCATAGTTCTCCCATCAAAAGAACAGATCTTTTCAAAGATGACAATCTCTCCCCATTTCCAGCTTGCTCACTATCATCTCTCTCTCCTCCAGTCATGCCACTAACCACTAGCTCCTGTCCTACTCAGTTCTAATTTCCCTCCCAGCCAGTCACTTCCCATCTACCTTCCCTCCCAACACCCAACTGGAATATGCCTCATTCTTTCAGTCTTCTGCATATCAGCTCTTTCATATTCCTGTCACCATTTCCAGTTCTTAATCTCTATCCTCCATTATCTTGCTATGACCATTTCCAGCTTTCTCTCAATCTGACTTGTTCCACTTACCCCTTCTTTTGTTTCCATAGTTTTCCTCTGTAACCTCTCCTAACAACCATTTTCCAAACCATCCATCTCAGAGTTCCTTCTCTGTTCTGCTTTGGCAAGCTCCTTTATCTCCCACAATTCACAGCACCCTGGGAATCATGGCCAGCCTGTCAAATTCTCCAGTTATATCTTCACCTATACTTCAATTTCTTCTGGTCAGAGATAGGTTTTCAGCAGTATCAGATAGATAGATAGATAGATAGATAGATGATAGATAGATAGATAGATAGATAGATAGATAGATAGATAGATAGATAGATAGATAGATAGACAGACAGACAGACAGACAGACAGACAGACACACGCACGTATGGTATATATGGTTTCAGAGTTTAAAAAAAATTATATTCAGAAAGAGTAGCTGAGAATAAAGAAGCGTAGAAATCCTTTCAGCAAGTTCAAAACTGAAATGTATTTTGTATCTCAGTAAGCAATCAATTATTTCATGTTCATTGTACATACAACTATTTTATAGCCATAACTTTATTATCCAAAGAACTCAAGGTATATTGCCTTACTCACCCCATTTTATTTTCACAACAACCTTGTGAAATAAATTGAAAGACAGCGGTACAGTATGACCCTATGAGCTTTAGAGTAGAGTGAAGATTTGGATGGGGTCTAGTTAATTACACTTCAGGGCTAGAGAACCTGTGGCACTGAAGATGCTGTTGAATTATATTTCCAGCATCCCTCATCACTGCAGAACTGACTGGGGAACAGCATCTGGAGAACCACTGATTCCAGCCCACTCCTAGTCCATTAGCAAGTACTGTTGACAAACTGTAGCTGGCAGTACTTCTTTTCTCTGAATATTTTCTATGAGAAAATTAACCAAGCGAGTATAGTTTGTTTTGTAAGTTGCGCTGATTCCTTCTCAAATCATCAAGAGTTCATTTCTTATAGCCCAGAGAATGGGAAGAGGTACAATATCAAAATACTGAGTAGCCAACAAGATCATACCTGAAATCTATTTGTGCAAATGCAAAACAGAACGTCATTTTGCAGCTCCATATTACAAATCAAGAAGTACATCGCTGTTAGCCAGAGCATAGTGCAGGAAAAGCTTCCAGTCACTATGAAGAGATTGTGAAAGATTGCTAGGCAACCCCATGCTACCATGTGGAAAAAAAGTCCTACCCTGAACTGATGCCAACATTTTCATATTATGTTTTATTATTTTTTTTCCAGAGAAAATGTTACCATACTTGGGACTGTTCAAATGTCATGTGTCAAACAAATAAGAAAATGTTTAGAAGAAAATAGCAACCAGTTTGAACAATGGATATACCAGACAGCTTTTGTGCAGAATTAAGGCTCTACAAAGGGATGCTCAGTTGGAGTCATAATATTAAAATTCCATATTTTGCAGATTTATCCTTAATTTAGAGGAAGAATTATTTGCAATGAAAATGGGGGTGGGGTGGGGAGGGATTTCCAGAATGTGTAAAAAAGAAACACCTCCCACTGAGTTTCTAAAGTTGAGTCTGTACCCTTGGTTGCCACAGTTCTGAAAAAAGCTGGAAGTGGGAGAATAATCACAAGGTACGCTATGCTTCTAAAGGAGGAACAGCCTGGTGTGGGATGATTTAGTACTGATAATAATTTGGAGTTCAGATTCTAGCAAAAATGAAATTCAGATCCTGCAACATAAAAACATAATGTCAGCTCACACAGGAATCACAGGCCCGTTTATGAGAATTCAGTGTCTCCAGCCCACAACATTTCCAGGTAAATACAGTGAAATCAGTTTTCTCAGTTAAAAATCTGAGAAAGCAACAACAGATTAATGATTAAGCACTATTATATATTCATATCCACACCAGATCTTTAAAATGCTCATGATTCCTGCTTCTTCCTCCGCTGGTTGCAAAACCCAACAGCTTAAAAATTAGGTTGAAAAGATAACCCTGGCCTGCAACAAGATAGAAGTGATTTACAACCTTAGCAAAATGTTAACTGCTGTTTCTTTGGTGTGTAGAGCTTTCTCTTTTCTGAAAGGCAAAAGAAGAAATTTTTGAACTCTACCTCAAGTGTAAGGAAATACCACTTTGTTGACAGAATTAGAGGGGTGGCACCATATGAAAGAAGACATTTGCAGGTGGCTGTGACCTTTGTCTGGCTGGAGAATGAAACAGAAAAATCTCTAGTTTCCTCCTATGTGTGAATGTTCCATTCTGATCCAAGGCTAGGAGCAGTTGCTATAATTACTGCAGTTCCACAATGCCACACACCATGTAATATTGGGATGCTTACTCAAATCAGTTCATCTCTGGCCTTTTGCCTCTGCCATAAGCTGACACAGCTCCCCTTTGACTTTTCTTAGAGCTGCACCACTGGGGCTAAGGCTGAACATTAACCGTATCCATCTTATTAGCATTTCAGAAAACACAGGGTCCATCCCTCCCTCCCTCTCTTTCTCTTTCTCTTTCTCTTTCTCTAAAGGCAGAGGTACTTTTCCATTTGCTCCAGAAGAAAAGGTAAAAGTGGAGGACACTCAGCTTTCTGTTCATCTATGAATTTACTCACTGATACGAATAACTATTACTATTAGTCTTCTCATCGTTCCTATCACCCATCTCCTCCCACTTATGACTGTATGACTGTAACTTGTTGCTAGTATCCTTACGATTTATATTAATATTGATTATTTCCTGATGCCTTATTTGTACCCTATGACAATCAT
>QLTV01003388.1:3657370-3674870 GCA_003457575.1 Thermophis baileyi
TATATATATATATATATATTAGAACTTCTGTTGGTTATTCATTCATTCTTGTGAAGAGTTCAATATATTTGTCTTCTCTATTTGTTGTTCTCAGGTGTATGGGCATCAACCTAGAAGCATTTTGATTTGTGCAATGAAAATGCACAGTTCTCAGGTGAAATGTAGGTCTTGGTTTACAACAGGGTGAAGAAAGAAAAAATGAGATATGCCAGTGCCGAATTATCCCATCTTACTGGGTAAGAGAATGCAACCTCAGGCCATAGATGGTTTAGAATCACCAATCTTGCAACATAGCTACACATTTAAGACAAGCATGACTAATAAGATGCTTATGTTACAAGCTAAAACAATTAAACATAGTCACATTGGCCAATAAAAATGTCTACAATTGGAAAAATATGTTGCAGATATAAGCGTACCTTGCCTAGCATTTTGGAATAAATAAGCAATGCTGTCCTCCAAATACTGAGAACAGAAAATGACAGATGTATCTCTGATCTTTCATCTCTTATGGATTTTATTCATGGCTACCTGGCCTGACAGAGAGCAGAAGCTAATAATAATAATAAAAAAAAGCATGATGGTTTTTATATTAGCAAATGTGGAGATTAAATTTGGATGAGCAAGGAGAAAAGGCCAATGAAAGCCAAATGGCGTATTCCACTTAAACGCTGGCAGGAAAGGAGACATGTGATTTCAAATAAAACATGTGATTCCAGGTACTACAATACTGCCTGCCTTTTTTTTTTTTTAGGAAGGACTCACTGGAGAAGAGCCTAATGCTGGGAACGATTGAGGGCAAAAGAAGAAGGGGACAACAGAGAATGAGGTGGCTGGATGGAGTCACAGAAGCAGTAGGTGTGAGCTTAAATGGACTCCAGAGGATGGTAGAGAACAGGAAGGCCTGGAAGAACACTGTCCATGGGGTCGCGATGGGTCGGACATGACTTCGCAACTAACAACAACAACAATCCCACCATTATTATTTTTATAAATAACTCAAGGCGCCAAATATACCTAATACTCCTTCCTCCTATTTTCCCCACAACAACAGCAACCCTGTGAGGAAAATTGGGCTCAGAGGGAGTGACTGGCCCAAAGTCACCCAGCCAGCTTTTGTGCCTAAGTCAGGACTAGAGCTTACAGTCTCCTGTTTCTAGCCTGGTGCCTTACTCACTAGACCAGGGGTGTCAAACACAAGGCCCGCGGGCCGGATCCAGGCTGCGATGTGGTCAGATCCTGCCCGCAGGGCCGTCCTGGAAAATGTAAGGGGCCGGCCCGCGTCACTTCAGCCCGGTCTACCCAATACGAAGAGGAAACATCGGGCCAACATGGCTTCAGCCCGGTCTACCCAATGTGAAGAAGAAACATTAGGCCAATGTGGTGTAGGAAGTTAGTACCTACCCACCCCCCTCCTAGAGGAATGAAATATTTTAGGAAATATTAAAAAAGGCAGAATCTTATATGGATGAGAAAATGGAGAAACATGTTTTTAGGCAGAAAATAGACTAACTCTTAATAGCCCCCACCTTTGTCAATGGACCATTAAACCTGAGCCCAGCTCACTCATTCCCCCCACCTTTGTCAATGGGCAGTCTATACTACATAACAAAGATAGGATTAGCCCTCTGCCCATCTCACCACATGGCCCTGGGACAAAGCCTACAGAATTAGCTAAGACCCCCGTCCCCTGGGAGTCTGACAGCCAATGGGATACATTTCTTACACAGGAACAGGAAACTCTTAAGGTGGGGCCCAACAGAGAGTATAAAAAACTCAGGGACTCTCAGCAAGCCCCTTCTCTTCTTCTTCAACATCTTCGAGGCATGTGATCCCCCTTTTCCCCAGGACCTCAGACCATGTGGTCCTGCTGTCCACCATTAAACCATCTTTCCAAGCAGTCACCATGCTTCCAGTGTCTTTTTCTCCACTTGGAACTGAACCCAGAAGGATATTCCTTACAACAGTGGCTTCGTCCCGGTCTACCCAATGCAAAGAGGAAATATGCCAGCAGTTTGGGGAGTGACGTCAAGCTGGCCACACCCACCCAGTCAGCCACACCCACCCAGTCAGCCACACCCACCGAGTGGCGGCAAGCTGGCCACGCCCACCCAGTCAGCCACACCCACCCAGTTGGCCACGCCCACCCCAGCCCTGATGCAGCCCTCAATGAAATTGAGTTTGACACCCCTGTACTAGACCAAACTGGCTTTTGCAGATGTGCACTAAAAATACAAGATGCGAAGCAGCCCTTGAGTAGTTTCCAGGAATCTTAAATAAGCCTCTCATCAAAGTGTATGAAATGATATTGCTCTATGGTTCATTCTCTTCTCCAACCTGATTTTACCCCCATGATTTCTTAGGGTTCTAGGGGCCTATTTTTAAAAAAAAAAGGTTTGATAGACTCTAACCTGCTTTTGCTAATACAGAGTTTCCTCAGACTTTCTGCAAGACTGCCACTAGCATTCAGAAAATGCAAGAACCATCCCTTAAACCAACCCTGCTCTTTACTTTCTTCCCTTAAGAATCTAGAGACCCACATTTTGGGAGGAGTAATGTAATGATTATACCTGCAGTTATACATGCCTTTCCATTTCATCCTTCCCTTAAAAAGGCATTTTTAAAAACTGCATGTTGCACCAACATTTTAAGTTTGGATGAAATGTATATTCATCCAAAATTAACCTTTGAATTGTTGTCTGTTCTTCATACTATAAAAACAACTCTGAGCATGAATTGCTACTCATGAATATTCTTCAGTAGAAATCTCTGAATAGTAAAGAGTTAAAGGCAAATGGGTTTTGTTCAATGCTGATGGTCTCTCTCCTGTACAAAGTTTCTGGGAATGAGTATAATCTCTATTAGTTTTAAGAAACCAGATTTTTTTTAAAAAAAATACAAGCCTCAATAGGATTTATACTGGTTCATCATAAAATGAAACACTTGAAAATGTTTTAAATATAAGGAAAGCACGCATCACCATCACCAGCTATTTGGAACAATCCAAATCTACAGCTGATAATTTGTGTTTGACCCACATCAATGGGCAGTTACATTTAATTAATGTTCAGGCAAATCAGGACAAATCGCAGCTTGTTTTTTAGAAGCATTTTCATGGCAAGACCAGAAATCTAAGTATAGAGCTGTCGGTGGCTCATTTCTGTCATGGACGGGTGGATGGATGCGATAGATAGATAGATAGATAGATAGATAGATAGATAGATAGATAGATAGATAGATAGATAGATAGATAGATAGATAGATAGATAGATGATAGTTGACTAGCTAGATAGCTAGGTAGACAGACAGACAAAGAGAGAGAGAGAGAGAATCCACTTAACTTTTTGTTACATAAAAGTAACTGAAAAACAGCTTACCTTACGCTATGTACAAACATAACTGGAAGGATGAGAAAAAGCATTCCCCAAGAATTCACAAGAGAAGAGAAGAATAACTTCTGAAAAAGTGCATGTTACAAGTATAATTTATAATGAGTTGCTAAATTATGCAAGGTAAGGGAGAAATCTAAAATACAGTTATTGCAATGTGTTCATACTGAGATCTTGAATCTTCATTAAGCAAAATAACCTATTTAATTCATGAACCTCCTACTGCATCAGCAAGTACTACAACAGTGCAAGGATCACTGTGGTATGTATGTACTCAAAGCTGACCAAAGCAATTGCTACATATAGTAAGTTATTAAGAATGTTGTTGATTATAAATACTGTATCATAGAAAATAGCACTGCATGGATGGGCGATTGCCAAAATTCTTTTAACATGTACAGGATGCTTTTCCTAAAAAAATTATGTTTGCATAAATGAACTTATCCATGTACCCCATTTCTGCCTGAAATCATCATCCCACACAGACCTACCTCAGTAAAGATATTTCCCACTGCAACCTCCACCATGTCAATGTGTAAGTTCTTCTTTCTAGAACCGATAGCAAACTCATTTCGGAGACTCCAGCTGAGCAGTAATGCATATATTAAAACACTATTGTAGATGGATATAATGAGAGAAAAATCCTTCAACATTCTAAGAATTAAATTTCCCCCATTTTTACTGAAAAATTATTTACATAACTCACACATTTCAGTTCACTGATTCTACACAACTCTAATTGCACAAATTAATCATTAGAAAACTTGTGTGTGCATGTGTGTGTGTGTGTGTATGTAGGTACGTGCATGTTTACATAGCAACTGATGCACAGTAAGAATTATAAAAATGGAGGAGCTGCTCAATTTACTCTGATAAAAGTGTTTGGTAGGTTGTTACAAACCCCAAATCACTTCTATCCATGCCATTTCTTCTCTTTCATTTCGCCCCTCTTCTCTCAGATTAAATTTTAAATTGATTTGCTGATACCAGACCATTCATGGCTTTCAATATGTCATCACAGGTAATGAACCATGCCACAGATACATTTATAAAGCTCGATTAGCTTCCTCCATCAGGAAAAGAATGGGTTGCTTCTTGATTCATTTTGAAAACTTCCTCTGAAGTTGTAAAATTCAAAAGAAGGGTAAAACATAAAGGCTGTCTCCCAAAATGTCTTTTAGTAAAAAAAAAAAAAAAGTTGTGGGTTTCTTGGTGCTCTGTGAGCCTGGCTGTTTTCTGAAAGACCATCAAGAGTCCATCAGTTTGATCCCGAGCTACATATGTTCTCTTCTAAAGAGTTACTGGCTGAACTAAAGGCCAGTATGGACAGTAAAGAATCATGATGCAGCAGAGTGAAATTAAGATTACAAGCAGAGGTGGGTTGCTCCCGGTTCGGACTGGTTCTATAGAATCGGTAGCAGGACTTTCCCCCCGCTCGCCAAACCGGGAGCGATGGCCGGCTGGCCACACTCCCGAACCGGCTCTCTCGGTGGCACCATAGGCGGCGCCATTTTGTTTTTGGCTTCTGCGTATGCGCAGAAGCTGGGTTTTCGGCACTGCGCATGTGCACATGCGCGGCCGTGTGGCACAGCCGTGCAGCGCGCAACGCACACGTGCCCACGCGGCACAGGAGGAAGCAAACCGGCGGCGAGGTAAGTTAGAACCCACCCCTGGTTACAAGGGAATTAGAAACCCTTAACTCCTGTAGAAGCTGATGTAATGATAAAGTTTCTGCTCTAACTTCACAGACATTTTCTCCATTTAGCGATTTGGGTCATACATTGTCCCTGTCCTAATGTACCCTTTTATTCGTATCCATTTCATTTATTAATAACCATGTTTATATCTATATCTGTTATCTAATACATGCTTGACAAAATAAATAAATAAATAAATAAATAAATAAATAAATAAAATAAAATAAAATAAAATAAAATAAAATAAAATAAAATAAAATAATAAAATAAAATAAAATAAAATAAAATAAACACATCATTGTTTTAGGCTTAACACATTGTGTGAATCCAATAAATGCAGTTTGTAAACCATGGATTAGCAACTTCATATGAACCCAGCCAACTGTGTTTTAGTAAACAAATCACAGTAAAACCATGGCTTGGAGAAAGATGTTAGTTTGATTAATGTCATAGTATTAGTATGGTACATTTTTCAGTTGTGATATTTGAGGTGCTAATGTACTCTTCCCCAGATTACATTAATATTACTCTCCAGTTGTTTTGGACTTCAACTCTGGGTTGCATACCAGTTGTCCAGAATCCAGTGAGGTAGGTAAAGCTAAATCGTGGAATGTTTTCTGGGATTCTTTGAGCTTACTGTAGTTGAGGAAATTGATAGCTTCTCTGCAGCACTATCGTATATAATTAGGATAAGCTGAACATTTAGGTGCTGCTCCCCAAAAAATCAGGTTTTGCTTATTTGTGAATGGACGACTTATCCATGAGTATATTCAATAGTTCTTCTACCTTGGTTCATCTTCTACCTTGGTAGTTAGATAGGATGTGTGAATTGCTGGATCAGGAAAGTTGTCCATGTCTCTCTGAGGGACAAGTAATGCCACCTACTTATATAAGGTGATTGACCACTACCTCTTGAAAAAAATCTTAATTAAATCCAACCAGTTCTTGATAACGTCTACCCTGTCTCCAGCCTGCTCTTTTTAGAGAAGGTTGTTGAAAAAACAAGTGGTGGTTCAACTTTAGAAACGTACTGTATTAATTGTATCCATGCCAGTCAGAATTTGGACCGTCATCTTGGAATGGAAACAGGATAGGTTGCTCTGGTCCGGCACGTCTGTCAGCACCTGGTTTTCTCCTCCTTTATCCAGAGTTGAGATAATATGGATAAAGCAACAGGCCTTCTCTGTGGTGGCCCCACCCTTTGGAATTCCAACCCCCCATAGATTCATAAAGCTCACTCCCTCATGGCATATAGAAGATTATTGAAGACAGTTTATTTCACTGAGACTTCAACCTTATAGTTCAGTATTAGTGCGGTTCCTCTTAGGGGAAGGATGATTTACTGTTATAGGTTTTAATGTGTTATAACTCACCCAGACTCTTTTGATTTGGGTGGACTATAAAGCAGAGCTAAATATAAAGTTGCAGACCAAAAGATACATCCACCCTGTCTGGACACGCATTTGGAAGATGCCTGTATAATACAACTTCAGCACAAAGTATAAAACCTTTGCCTCACATTTGTTGATCCATCCACAGCCAGTCTCTTGATAGGTGAGATCCAGATGACTGGTTAATGTTATCCACATTTTCAAACCTGGAGAAATAAGGAGCCGATGAATTCAGATCAGTCAGTCTGAAATTAATACCCGGGAAGATTCCAATACCATAAAGCAAGGTTCTTGTTACTAGAAATCAGCACAGGTTTGTCAAAAACTTGTCAGACTAGTCTTATTTCATGTTTTCCATCAGATAACTTATTCCATAAATTTTGGGAATTCTGCAGTCATAATATATCTTGACTTCAACAAAAACCTCTTAGATTCAATAAATGTAATTATGTTTTCATCCTATTTAACAAAGATAAATGCAAATTTTACTTAGGAAAAAAATCAAATGCATAGGCATAAGGTGAGAAATCAAATGCAGAGGAATAAGGTGGGAGATAGCTGGCTGCTAACAGCATGCGTGAGAAGAATCTTAGATCTTACTTGATCACAAGCTGAACATGAGTCAGCAGCATGACATAGCTGCTAAAAAGACAAATGCAATTTTAGGCTACATTATTAGAAGCATAGTTTCCAAATGATGAAAAATAGACTAGATAGGATGTTTTTTTTTTTTAAGAATGTGAAGGGAAAGAGATCAGGGATTTAAGCTGCTTCCAAGAATTTTGTCCAACACAATATTAATCTCTCTAACTAAGAAAGAAGCCACCCATGGACACGCACAAAGTAATGTTCCTTCAAATTCATTACATCTTCATCATAGAAAAGATTAACTAGTTAAGGTTTCAAGAGATAAGTGCAATGTTAAATTATATTCCAAAAATGTGGAATCTGTCTATATGCATGAGGATCTTTGGGTATATCATGTCTGGGCAAAAAAAAAAGTGATTTTGATATCCTTGAAAAGATGTGGGTCTACTGGATTTTAAGGTTTGGTTTAATGATATATGACAATTCTTAGTCTTCTGCCTATTCATTACCTATGGTCTAGGTTTAATTCATCAAACAGCATATTGATTAATTGCTTATATGACATCAAATTGTTTTCAACTCCTAGTGACAATTTAGATTTCCCCCAACCCCCATGATGATCTGTCCCTAACTTGGTCTTTCAGCTTTCTAACAATGCACTCATTGCCAGTGGGAGTCCATTCACCTTGCTTCTAGTCATATTCTTCCCCTCTTTCCTTCCACCTTTCCCAGCATTTGAGTCTCTTCCAGAGAGCTAGATCCGTGCATAATGTGTCTGAAGTGGGATAATTTGAGCTTGATCATTTGTGCCTCGAGGGAGAACTCAAGGGATGGTTTGTTTGATGATTCATTGATTTGTTTCCTTGGCTGTTCACAGTATTCTCAGGAGTCTTCTCCCATGCCAACATTCATAAGGGTCAATACTCCCCTCTCCTGCTTCTTCAAAGTCCAACTTTCACTTCCATAGAGTGTTACAGGGAATACCCTATACAGGTAGTTCTTGTTAACAGTGGTGATTGGGACCAGAATTTCTGACATCAAGTGATGCAGTCATAAAGTGAACATATTGCTTAGCAATGGCAATCCTGGCAGTCCTTGTTGCCATTGCTAAGTGTGGTTTGTAGGTAATTAAGCATGCATCTCACATCTAGTCTGGTTAGAGTCTGGCTAGTAGAGAAAAGAAGGACTAGGGGTGACATGATAGCAGTAGTCCAGTATTTGAGAGGCTGCCACAAAGAGGAGGAGGTCAATTTATTTTCCAAAGCACCAGAGGGCAGGACAAGAAACAATGGATGGAAACTAATCAAGGAGGGAAGCCACCTGGAATTAAGGAGAAACTTCCTAACAGTGAGGACAATTAACCAGTGGAACGGCTTGCCTTCAGAAGTTGTGGGTGCTCCATCACTGGAGGTTTTTAAGAATAGAATAGAATAGAATAGAATAGAATAGAATAGAATAGAATAGAATAGAATAGAATAGAATAGAATAGAATAGAATAGAATAGAATAGAATAGAATAGAATAGAATAGAATAGAATAGAATAGAATAGAATTTTTTATTGGCCAAGTGTGATTGGACACACAAGGAATTGGTCTTGGTGCATATGCTCTCAGTGTACATAAAAGAAAAGTTCATCAAGAATCTTAAGGTACAACACTTAATGATAGTCTGGGTACAAATAAGCAATCAAATCATAGTAGGAACCAGTCAATATACGTAAGGATGCAAGCAACAAAGTCATTAGTGGGAGGAGATGGGTGATGGGAACGATGAGAAGATTAATAGTAGTGCAGACTTAGTAAATAGTTTGACAGTGTTGAGGGAATTATTTGTTTAGCAGAGTGATGGCGTTCGGGGGAAAACTGTTCTTGTGTCTAGTTGTTCTGGTGTGCAGTGCTCTATAGCGTCGTTTTGAGGGTAGGAGTTGAAACAGTTTGTGTCCAGGATGTGAGGGGGTCTGTAAATATTTTCACAGCCCTCTTTTTCACTCATGCAGTATACAGGTCCTCAATAGAAAAGACTGGACAACCACCTATCTGAAATGGTATAGGGTCTCCTGCTTGAGCAGGGGGTTGGACTAGAAGACCTCCAAGGTCCCTTCCAGCTCCATTCTGATTACATGATTACATGCCTGCTGGCTTCCAACAACCAAAATAAGTGGGAAGCTGGCAGGAAGTTGCAAGTCCTAGTCAGCTTGCAAGTAAGCCAGCAGACAGATAAGTGGTTGCTGCCAAGTGAGGGGAGGGTGGACGGAGGTGTGGAAAGAGCTGATGTTTGCGGGGTGAGTTTGCCCTAGGGCTTAGGATGACTGCTGCTGGATGGCGGGGGCATATGAGGGTGCCTGGGGGGATGGTATGGCACAAGTGTGTTAGGGTGGGGCTGGGTGAGGCAGGGTGCAGAAGGGCACATGAGAGGCTAGTGTGGCACAATGCAAGTGCAACAGAGCTTGGAACGGCTGATGCTGGGTGAGGCAGGGCACACAAAGATGCACAGGGGGCCAGTGTGGCACCAGTGCATGGGGTGGGGGGTGGGGGCTGCTGCAGAAGTCTTACCAGAGCCACTTGTAACCTTCCCTGTCAGCTTCTCCATTGACTTTGCTTGTGGGAAACAGGCAGGAAAGATTGCAAATGACATTCATGTGACTCTGGGATGCTGCAACTACCATAAATGTGAACTGGTTGCCCGGTGCCCAGATCATGATTATGTGACCACAGGGGTGCTGGGATGGGCCGAATTTCGAGGATGGATAAAAGTACCATTCATTCAGTGCCATCATAATTTTGAACAGTTGCTGAATGAGTGATTCTAAATAGGACCACCTGCATTAGCGTTATTTTGAAACCATATAAAAAGAGTTTCTTTTTTCTTCCCTCTTTATCTTTGCTATTTTCTCTTCCTTTTACTGTTTATTTAAGTTTTGTTTCATACTTTTTATATTTTGAACGAAATAAAATTCCCTTCGAAATATTACAACTTAAAATGTTGCTGGGGGGGTGGGGAATCCAATTTTTTTTTTAAAAAAAGTCTAGGCTTGCTCTCTATTATTTCAGAGTGTAAACTAATTATATTAAGTTATAGGAAGGCAGATTGAATAGAGGGAAACCTTTTTAACAGTAAAAGTAGTTCAGCATGGGTGGGAATGGGCAGGAGTGATGGCTGGATTCCCTTCACTGGGTGAATGGAAGTAGAGGACGAATAGCCTTCTGTGAGGGAATTCTTCCATTGGGATTCCAACCTTGAGTGCAGATACGAATTAATGGCCTAAACTGCCTCTTCAACTTCTTTAAATCCATGACAGAGGTTGGATTACAGGTAGTCCTCAACATATGATCGTAATGGAGCCTACCGTTAAGATCGTATGCCATTAATGTCAACTGCAGGAAATCAGAAGTCCAGGCAATTCAGATGAATATATAGGTTTATTGCATGTTAACACTCTCTACAAGAATCTGAACTACTAACAGTCAAAGCAAATTGGCGGTAGATAAAAGTTGACGGAATTCAAGGTGGGCTGGACTTAATTAAGATCTCTTCTGGACATGAAGGGATTCGAGACTGATGACACATTTGATCCCTCCCTCGGGCTCAGCCTGGTCATGTCTTACCTGGTCATAAAATGGGTCGGTCATGTGATCAACACAATTTTATTACCTTTCTGCAGCAGGCATTAAGTGAACCACCATGGTCATTAAGTGAGCCACCATAGTCACTAAGTGAATAATTCATTATGGGCTTTCTATCAAAAAATCAGAAGTGCCACTTTCAGCAAAAGCATCGTAAAATGCAGTCACATGATCACAGGATCATGTAAATGCAACCATGTTGCCGAGTGCCCTAAATTCAGTCATGTAACAATAGAGGGCCCAACTGTCAGAATTTCGAATCCAGGTCGTAAGGCTCCTTTTTCAGGTCGGTTGTAATTTCAAACAGTTGCTAAGCAACCAGTCATAAATCGAGGACTATCTATATGGATTAGCACTGTGTTTTCCCTTTTGCCTGTAAGAGAATTTTAGGAATAAAAGGAGACAGAAGCACCAGTACAGAGTATGACAACTTTATGGAGGAAATAAAAGATAATTGAATTTACTAGATTCACTGAAGGGGAAATTGTATAATATTTTGTATGAAATTTAACATCTGAAAGCAAAAATGTTCCTTGTTTTCATCTGCATTTTTAACTCTGTCTCAAAATTAGTAAATAGATTTCACATGTAGTTCTGCAACCTAAAGTAGCCATATTGGCTGAAACTGACTTCAAATTGTCCCAGCACAAATCCTCCTGGTGCATTTTCACCCAACACATGGCCAATATGTAGTGAAGCTCAGTTTATAGGGAAGATAATTGTGGTGTCTCATCCACCCCTGCTAACTACCATTACATGTTACAGAAAACATGCTGTACAGTTCATCATCAAAAGCATCCATCAGAACTGAGCCCCTGTGTATCCTACTTGACTCTTGCCCAGTCTCCAAGTTGCTGAGGGAGGGTGTGTGGGTGTGTGTGTGTCTCAAAAGGATTATCCTATTTTATCTTAACAATCAGCAAGGAACAAAGGAGAGGATGGGAGTGAATGAGCTGCCCAACATTCATAGAGGAACAAATGCCCTTTGGCACTAGTTAAGCCATACATCAGGTGGATCATTCAGTGGTACAGAACATATTGAAAATATTCTAGAGTTCCAAGTCTATGATGCAATCCCTAGCATCTACAGGTATTTTTCTGCCAGAAACCTGCCACTCCATGACAATATTTCTCAGCCAAATGAACCAGTGATATGATTCAGTTTGAAGCAGCTTTTCTTTCTCCCAACACAAACGAAAATAAAATACACGGATCATCCAAACTGCTATTTTAAAATTAAAGAAGCTCTTTAGGTACTATAGAAGTTCCATAACAGGAAACAAGTAACGCATGGAATCGCTACAAAGAAGAATGAAAACCTTCAGGGCTGCAGATAGGATGCCTTGAAAAGTGTCACATGGGAGATTCATTGCCTGTAAGACCTGTGATGAGAATAAAGGCCCCATTTGCGAAACTCTTTGTAAGACACCTATTTTGTAGACCACACGGGCAAATCAATATCATTTCCTGGAATGTAGCTCCTGAAGTCAGGAGGATTTTTTTTACAAGCTAAGACATAAAATTATACCGAAGGCCACTAGTCATATAATTGGGTCTCATAGAGATGCATTGCTTGATAAAGAGAATACTGTTTCATGCATATCTACTTTTGCTGTCCCCTTAGCAACATAAATTATTCAGGGAAATTTCCCAGAGAAACCAGATAAATCTATTTATTTTTAAACTGCCTTTCTCTCTAAGAAATATCCTGAAATAGTACATTTATTATTTTTTATAAACTGTCTGACCCATCTAATCCTAAATGAAAATAATTATTACTATTTGAACAATGTCTCCATTACACATCTCTTACATGTTACTTTTGTGTATTACTTCCATACTGATCTTTGCCTCCTGTATCTACTGTTTTCCCTTTCTTTTCAGCTTCTGGCTTGTAATTGGCCTCAGTCCTTTGGCTTCATGACATACCTTGTAATTTATGAAAGTATTAATTAACTACAGGTATTCCTCACTTAATGACCACCCTGTTTAGCAACCATTCAAAGTTACAACAGCGCTGTCAACCCTCCCAGGTGTACCAGACCCAACACCAGACTAGATGAACTAATTCTACTTTATTGTAAGGCAACATTAACAAAATCTTTCACGTCTGAAAGAACAAACTTCCTGTCACCACTTGTAATTGCCTAATCAATTAGGGCAAGTCACACATTACATTACAAATGCTGAAAAAGTAATTGGTTCTCACACATACAACCATTGCAGCATCCTTGTGGTCACATGACTGAGATTCAGGCACTTCACAACTGGTGGGCATTTACAACAGTTCCATGTTCCATGGTCACATGATCATCATTTGTGAACCTCACCGCTGGCTTCCAACAGACAGAGTCAAAAGCAGGGGTGAAATGCTCCCGGTTCGCTCTTACCTGTTGATCGCCGTAGAGCCGGTCGCCAAGGTAGCGCGAGGCGCCGCCCACCCACCCGGATGCCGCCATTTGGGTTCTTTTACCCTCTGCGCATGCGGAAAGCGTTCTGTGCATTCGCAGAGGGTAAAAGAACTCAAATGGCGGCGTCCGGGCGGGTGGGTGGCGCCTCGCGCTACCTTGGCGACCGGCTCTACGGTGACCGACAGGTAAGAGCGAACCGGGAGCATTTCACCCTTGGTCAAAAGACAAGCCAGGTTGAAATTGCAAGTCACAGTCAGATTGTAACTTACTTAATGACTGTATCACTTAGTAACAGAGTTGCTGATCCCAATTGTGGCCATTAAGTGAGGACTACCTGTAACTGATTCTATCAAATTCATCCATCATTCTGCAAAGACTTTAAATTTTATTATGAGTTGGGTGATAGGATAGTACGATAATCTTGATGAAGGAATGCAAGCATCGTTGAATTAAAGTAAGAAACAACTCAATTCTGTAAAAGGAGGAGGTGAGAGAAAGGAACTCAAAATAACTTTACCTTGATTCTGTTTGGTATAAGAGGGGGTAGATTCTGGAAGGCTTTAAGATTCTATTATTATACCCTATTCAGGGGTGTCAAACTGGCGGCCCGCAGGCCAGATGCGTCATGCGTAGGCCACGCCCATCCCAACTCTGCAAAGGGGGAAAACGTCACGATACATCACGTGACGGCAATGTGACACCTTGAATTTGATACCCGTGCCCTATATCATTCCTGAAATCCTTGCTCTGTTCCCTGATATGAACTACCTTGAAGGGCTGACATGTGCTAAGTGTAGGTGGCATTGTTTTAATAATTGTGTAATCCTTAACTCTTTGATTTTACATTATCAATGATCTTCTATATTAGTCTCTCCCAGTCTAACTGCAGCTTCATCATCGTTCACAGCCATCTTGCCCACTCATGCTGGCTAGAAGTATTGGGACTTGTAAACCAGTGTATCTGGAAGGTGCCAGGCTGAGGAAAATTGCTGTAGACAATTGACTGTGAATGTTTGTGTGTCAAGGGAAACAATGGTCATTATTACCATTCTCAGTACATTGTTTTTATTGCAGTGCAGGAATATGTATTGTGATTGATTAACCAATCATGAAGCAATTAATGGTCTAATAAAATATCTGCATTGACTGCCAGCCTTATTTCCCATCCAGGACATTTTAGGAAACAAAATTAATGCTCTATTCATGCGGTTTTATCTGTACTACAGCAGAAGTGGGCAGAACCCACTTTTCATAAGAACCTCCGTGTTCCAAGTATTTGGGTGCAAAATAGCAGCTCAGACAGGCAGGCATAGAAGAACAAAGTATCTCCGTTTGAGGCTGGATCTCGGAATTCATTTCCAGCACCAGAGCCAAAGATCAGGCATCTATCCTTTTGCCAAAACTTCTATTTGGATATCGTCCATATTTTTCTTTCTTCAGCGAGTAATTAGGAAGAGGAAAAGGTATGTTTTACTGTCATTATCGTTCAGCTATTATTACTCAGAACCTTTTACTGATCTGCCATAAACCATTCACGGAACTCCTGGAGGATCCCAATTTATTTTCTACCCTGTAATTTACATTCTTTCAGGGCTTCCTAACTCTGCCCATACCATCATAGTCACCTTCCTTGCAGTAAAATATATATATATATCTAAGGGAAAATTATACAAAAATAGATGGTAGAAACGCTCCATGCTGGAAGCCTGCCTAATTAGGATCCTATCGCCTCAACATTTCAGTTTGTTATTCCTTTCTCCGTATCATCTAAAATTGTTATAAGATGCAATGTTATCATTGTTAATTTTATTATTGCAAAATGTCTTGTCTTTTCTTCAACTGGGTTAAGAACTGTCCTGGACTTCCCATCCCTCCTTTTGGTCTTATAAGGATTTTGCCCAAGGTCAGAGCAATGGTCAAGTAGCAGATACTGTATCATGAGAGAAATCTAATATTTTGAGTCCTAGTTTGACATGTAACTACTGCATCAATACTAGTTAGCATTCAATTAGAAGCTTCAAGTTTAGAAGCTTCAAGGATTCTCTGGATATATTATCTTACTAGTTCTTAGTAAAAGATCTTCTGGATGTTTGAGTATCAAATCCATGTGTGGATTCATTGAAGAAGAGAATGTTGAAGGGAGACTTCATGCATCATAGCTTAGTACCATATGCTAACACCTTCCATTGCTTTGATTAAATAAATATATACAATTTGCAAATAGAGTAATTGCAAGCTACATAACTGCAAAACTGTGAATCTGGTCATTTTAAAAACAAGATTTATATCATTTTCTATAGTACGTCTCATATTTTCAGTATGGAAATTTACCAATTGGGTCTACCTAAGGGTAATGAATGTATTGTCATTTTTCAGAAAAACTTAGATTTCCCATATTTATGACCACTTAGGGAATGATTTTTCTGAATGTACCGTGTTTCCCCGAAAATAAGACCCTGTCTTATATTTTTTTGAACCCTGAAATAAGCGCTTGGCCTTATTGCCATGCACTCAAAAGTCCGATTGGTCTTATTATCAGGGGATGTCTTATTTTGGGGAAAACAGGGCATATACCCGTGATGGCGAACCTATGGCACGCATGCCACAAGTGGCACACGGAGCCATATCGGTGGGCACGCGAGCTCAGGTCCGGCGCAAATGCGCGTGCCGGCCAGCTGATTTTCGGGCCTTCTGGGCCCACTGGGAGTCGGGAAACAGGCTGTTTCCAGCCTCCGGAGGAGGTGGGGAAGGCCCGTTTTTTGCTCTCCCCAAGCTCCAGAGCCTTTCTAGGAGCCTGGGGAGGGCGAAAATGGCCTTCCTCCCCCCCGAGGTCCTCCGGAGGCCAGAAACGTTCCATTTGCCGAATTCCGGTTGGACCGGAAGTCCCGGTTTTTTTGCTCTCCCCAGGCTTCGAGCCTTTCTAGGAGCCTGGCGAGAGCGAAAAAAAGGCGTCCCAACCCCCCCCCCGGAGGCCCTCCGGACGCAGAAAATGGCCCATTTGCCAACTTCCGTGCGGCCTGTTTTGGATGCCAGGTAAGTACAGGGCTCACGCAGAGGCTCTGATGGGCCATTTCTGGCCTCTGGAGGGCCTCTGGGGGGTGGGGGGTGGGGAAGGCCGTTTTCGCCCTCCCCAGGCTCCTAGAAAGGCTCCAGAGTCCTTCGGGAGTTGGGCGGCATATAAATTTTATAAAATAAATAAAATAAATAAATAACTGGAAGTTGGCAAACTGGCCATTTTTTGCCTCCGGAGGGCCTCCGGGGGGGTGGGGAAGGCCGTTTTCGCCCTCCCCAGGCTCCTAGAAAGGCTCTGAAGCCTGGGAAGAGCGAAAAACAGGCGTGCCATCACGTGCCGGGAGCAGGTGTGTGTGTGTGTCATGCGCGCATGCGTGGGGGGCACATGGAATTATGGGTGTGGGCACGCGTGCGCGTGACCCCCCCACCCCCCTTTTGGCACGTGAACCAAAAAAGGTTCGCCATCACTGGTATATACTGTATGCCTTACACAATAACGTATCTTTGAGTTGCACGCATAATAAGCAAGCATGGAGGAGTACAAAAGTAAAATTACTGCTACTTATAGCACTGTTGTCTCCAACTTCATTTTTGTAACTATTTGCAGAGAAGCCATATTCCTTCTACAAACTGTGAAGTAATTATTCTTAAATTTTGCACCTTCCTCTCCTCATTCCGTCATTACCTAAGTTTGCTGAAGTTTGGCTTGTTGTCAAGCTTAAATAACATCAAGGATAATTGAACAGTGTTAGAAAGGCTACAGATTTCTCACCTCTAGCCTATATAATCCTTTGACAACAGGTGTCTGATGGTCCTGCTTTGAACAGATTCTTTTCTTGTCCTTCTCACAATTGGCCAGCACAAGTTCAACATCTGATTCAATAATGCCCAGACATTGTTCTGCTGTTTCTCTTTCAGGCAAAAATTCATCCACATAGAAAGCCAAGTGTTAAGAGCAAGGTTTAAAGTTAACCTTTAAGTGTATAACCTGCCCCGGGAGTCATTTTGGACTTGGAGGTCTCTAAATCTATATTATGGCTGACTGGGATAGACAGATTTTGCTTTTGATGGTATTAAAGGTATTGCCACAGAACGTAAGCTGTTCCCCCTCCCCCCAAAAAAGCTGCTTTTTGCAATTGATTGCTAGAGAATTTGTCAATGCTGATGGTGTTTAAGTGATGCTACAAACATTTTGGAATTGTACTCAAAGGATCTATTGCTGTTGATATTATCTTTGCTTTCTTTTGCCTTGGTCATTCTACTTCTGTTTGCTGTTCTTTGTATTTTGCGATTTTCTCCAGTTCTTTCTCTTCTATTCTGCTGTCTCATACTGCCATGTCCACTATCCAGACTGTTTTTGCCTTTCTTTTCAACAATTGTTAAATTTGG
>QLTV01003388.1:3677370-3703991 GCA_003457575.1 Thermophis baileyi
ATAGGCAGATGTTGCTTTTGATGATATTAAGCTTTTGATGTAAGCTGTTCCAAGAAAAGCTCCCTTTTGCAGTTAACTGGTGATTTTGTAAATGCTGATGGTGTTCAAGTGGTGCTCAGATGTTTTAGAATTGCACCCAAGGCGCCTATTACTATTGGTACTATCTTTGTTTTCTTTTGCCACAGTCATTCTATTTCTATTTGCAGAGCTTTGTATTTTGTGATTTTCTCCAGGTCTCTCTCTTCTATTCTGCTGTCTCCAGCATCACCCATTATCCATACTTTTTGACAGTCAAATGCCTTCTTGCACTCAGTCTAAGCTACATTCAAGTTGATTTCCCTTCTCTTTCAGTTTTCCAAAATCATCTTGTCCGTTAGGAGCTGATTTTTTGTTCCTCTGCTGTTTGGGCTTGTTTTCAACTAAATACTGTTGAACTGCATCAGCTACCACACCAGTTAGCAATTTGAAAGTTGATAGTAAGCAGATAATTGGCCTGTAGTTGCCTAGTGCTGCCCCTTTTGTTAGAGCTTTCATTATCGGGTAGGTTATCCAGATGTTAACCAATGTTCAATTTCACCTCTTTACACTATGTTGTTAAACTGCTTGGCAATGAGTGGGTATAGACTAGTCAGATGTTTCAACCAAAAACCTTGCAGTTTATTTTCACCTGGTGCTGACCAATTCTTGATCCTCCTTGCCCCTTTCTCCACCATTTCCATTGTTATTACAAGTTCTTTCATTTCAGTTTCTTTTTCATTCTTATCCATTTCCTTTATCCAAGTTGCATTCTTCTTATATTTCTAATTTTTCCTATAGTTGTACCCAGAACTGCACTATTTCTTATTTATTAATTGTTAACTGGTTCAGTGCAGTTCAGTCTCTCTATTGATGGATTGGTAGAAACATTTTTGATTCAACTGAAATTGGAGATTCTGCTTATAATGTGCAGTTCAAACTCCATATCTGCTGATCTTCTTAGCTATAGTTGTCATTTGCTGATTTGTTATTTCCAGTGCTTCCCTAATCTTCCTTGTTTCTAGATAATATTTTTTGATCAGGTATTCTTTGGTCTTCTTCTTCTTTAACTTTTCATTCATCTGTTCTAGCTTGCTTGCATCTGATTTTAGCATGCTGATTTTATTTTCTAATCTGATTTTCCATTTTGGCTTTTTTCCCCATTTGTTGATTTTGCATCCAAGGTATTCAAGTTATAACTGCAGTCATGCTGTACATTAGTACGTTTGTTTCTTAACCCTAGTACTTATATTTCGTATTATAGTACTGGCACCTTTTAATACTTGTGCTACTTTCTTTGTTACAATTTATAACACGGGCAAACTTATTCTGTTATTTTTGTGCTGTTCTAGATGCTTAGTTATTTTATATTTTAATTCTTCTTGCTTTTTTGTTAGAGGGCTTTGTTCTTTCTTTGGAGAAGCCAGAAAAGAGGGTGCCTAGTTTGGGAATGAAAACAATTCAATACCTATAGTGCAGGGGTGTCAAACTCGCGGTCCGCGGGCCGGATGCATCACGTGATGGCCACACCCACACCTGGTTTAGCAAAGGGAGGAAAGTTGTGATACATCACGTGACACCGCTGTGATGCCACGAGTTTGACACCCCTGCTATAGTGGCTTCCTCTACTATCTACTTCCCCTGGTTTGCCTCCACACGCTGGGCTACGTCTGGAAAGGCTTTAATATTATTATTTTACTATCTGCTTCAGCGGTGGGTTGCTCCCGGTTCGGCCCGGTTCTATGAACCGGTAGCGGCAGCGGCGGGAGGCTCCACCCACCCGCCCGGGACGCTTCTGCGCATGCGTAGAAGCTTCACGCGTGCACGAGCGAACTGGTAGTGACGGGATTTAGAACCCACTTCTGATCTGCTTATTGGTCAGCAAAACATGGATATTCATACAGACAGGTGGTGGTGGTGGTGGTGGAGAGACTAAATATTTAACAACATTCCATCTGAAGGGTCACATTCCATAAATAGGTCAGCTGCCTTTGTGAGATTTGGAAACTGTAATCTCTGTGCTGAGCAAGAACTCACAAATTAATCTGACTTTCCTATAAATACAAATAACAATAAAGGCTGCTTCAAGGTAGGCTCATGTCAGAGAATTGTACAGCCAGTGTACAAATGAAGTCAGAGACACTGACATGAACTTATAATTTTATATAAATAAATATATTTTACATTTATATTTACAGCAAACAAGGTAGTCAGGCACATCACTACATCATCAGGTAAATCACAGAACAGCACACAGAACAAAAAAGTGGGGAAAAAGGGAAGCTCCCCCTTTACACCCAGCAACCAATCATAATGTAGATTGCCTCATGCAGGAGCCTGCACTCTCCAACCAATCAACTACCACTGTGTGTTCTGGCCCATGATCCACTTGATTGTTCCAGCTATTAAATTAAATGTCTTAACAGTTCAATTCTTGGTAACTCTGTGGATAACTTATACCATTTTCTTGGCAACGATTTAGACATGGTTTTTCACTGTCTTAGGAAGTATTTTTTTAAACTTCCTGGTTTAGTCTAAAGACCAGGGATTCCCTGAGACTTCCACAAAGTACTAACCAAACCCAAAGATGCCTAATTTCTGAGCCCAGACAGGACCAGTGAGAGTCTGCTATCTGCTGACACACACAAAGAAAGGCCTTTAAAAGCAATTTTGGCATGGGGAAAAGGCTATGCTGTGATATGACCAACATCATGGAAACTGAAAGAGCAATGAAAAAGGAAAGCAAATGGTACCAGCAATATAAAACAACTTATTAGCAAATTGGAGCTGCCATCTGATGGAAAGGGGTCTATTGGATGTTTTATCAGCAGTACAAAACCTGAAAAAATAGTTCTGTACAACATTATGTTGCTACTCACCTTGGAATAGATGTAAATCCATTCCCACAAGGGAGTACAGCAGGTGTCTGTCTGCTTGTCAAGTTCTCAATATGCTGAGAAGGTGGTGGAAAGAAATGTGTGTGCACTCTTCTGTAGGCATGTTCTCTGGCACTGATTTAACAGAAATACAAATACAATTCATACCTATATGTTATCACGACAAAGCCAAAAGCATTTAAAAAATGCTGTACAGCTGGGTTAACAGTTAAAGCAACATCAATATACAATTCACTGAGGAAAAAAAAACTTTTTATTTGCTACAATGAACCTGCTGTGAAATTCTGTACAGATCTCTAATTCACTTAACTAATGGCAAGAACCTGCGAAAAATAAGGCAATTCTCAATAAATTAAAAATCTATGACCATGAAATGGAGGTTGAAATTGATTATGTACCATCAAGGCAGTGTTGATTCTTACTGACCAGTAGATAGATTTTGTTAATGACAATTGTTAGGTTTGCGCGGGAATGAATAGACGAGACGTAGCAACAATTCAGCACCTTTTATTAGTGTAGGCTGTAACTAATACGGACTGCCGGATGGCGGCAGGGAAGCCGCTTTTAAGGGCTTCCCTGCAGCCTGCTGGCCACTGACAGCCGTTTATTTTTCCCGCTGCTAGATTAGCCAATCAGCGGCGGGTATGCAAATACGCACTCCGTGCGTCAGAAAGTAACAACAATCTTTCCTTAACCTATCTTTCAGATCTTCCAATGGTGTGCCCATTGTCACTGTAACTGAGTCCATCCACCTGGTCATCCTCTTCTTGTCTAAACATTGCACAATATGTCCAAAGTATAACGATTTGAGCTTGAGTGAGATTCTGGGTTGATTGTTCCAGTGATCCATTGTTTTCTTTTCTTGGCTTCTCCAGCCCCCCTTTAAAAAGTGTCAATATTCTTCCTCTTATGCTACATCAAAGTCCAACTTTCACTTCCATGGATTGTCACAGGGAATTCCATTGCTCCCATTATTCTGATCTTTGTAGGTATAGACATATCATGGCCTTTGAATATCTTTCCCAAGGAGAGTGAAATTAGGAGGATTAAAATACAATCACCAGTCTAAAGAAAGGATACACAACTGGTGGGATTTTAGATGTCAATATAATAAGAACAGTCAGTTGATGTAATCAAAAATTGCATGGTGCAGAGGAAATAGAGCGCTCCAAAATAATAAGGTAAATAAAGGTACAGATTGAAGAAAACGATAAAAAACAACAACACCTCAACCCGGTAACACTGGAGTGGAAATTTAATTAGGCTCAAAGATCAGATAGTTGGAGGAGGAATACAATGAAAGAACTGTGTAGATTGGGAGGAGGTAGAAAATTATTTCAGAGATTAAAGAAAAGTCCAGCTTTAGATATGGAAAAGCAGAAAAGGGACAGAGAGGAAGGAAATGTATTTTGAAATCAGCAGAGCTGAGAGTCTTCTTGCTAACAGAAACACTATTAGTGGAAGTAAAGGTGAAAGAAAGGAAAGCACTAGACTTTTCTCCCTGTTGCTCTTTGCCCATCTGGAATTCCACTCCCTATAGCCAAGAAGGGAAAAGGCAGCCAACAGAGTGCAGAGGAGTCAAGAAACTGTTATTCTTGCCAATACAGGTAGAGAGAGACTGGCAAGTTTCACCACAAGGAAATTCCTAGGCGATAGGTTGAAGGAGCTTTAGAACTAGGAGGGCTGGGTGGAGAAGCAGATAGGACTCTGATGAACCAAACTGGAAGAGATCTAGACTAGAAAGAAGAATTAAGAAAAAAGAGAGTAGGGAGAACAGCTATGTGAGATTTTACAGAAACAGCTGTTTACCATGAATATGTTTGCAGGGAAGAGGGGGAAAAATGCTCAAAGTACAGTAGATGAACTGCATCTTTAAGGAGCCTGCTCAATTTATTATATGAGAGAGAGAGAGAGAGAGAGAGAGAGAGAGAGAGAGAGAGAGAGAGAGAGAGAGAGAGAGAGAGAGAGAGAGAGAACCACAAAGTAGAACCCTATAAAAACCAGCCCCTTTAATTCAATAGTGTTGTTTAAAGTTCCCATTGTACCTGTGTCTATGGGGATTCTCAGTCATCTAGGTCATGGTTGTCCCAAAGGTACTTTTTTCAAGAGGCAACTGGACTTTATGGTTTTTCTTTGAAGATGTTTCGCTTCTCATCCAAGAAGCTTCTTCAGCTCTGACTGGATGGTGGGCAGAGGTGGGTTCCTGCCGGTTCGGACCAGCTCTATAGAACCAGTAGCGGGAATTTCCCCCCGCTCGCTGAACCAGCAGCGATGGCCAGCTGGACACACCCCTGAACCGGCTCTCTTGGCGGCGCCGTAGGTGCCGCCATCTTGTTTTTTGCTTCTGCACATGTGCAGAAGCTGGATTTTTAGCAGTACGAATGCTCGCGCCCATGCGTGAAGTACGCACGCGCCCATGTGGCACGCGCGCCCATGCGGCGCATGAGGAAGCGAACTGGTAGTGAGGTAAGTCAGAACCCACCCCTGATGGTGGGGAATGGAAACTGTACCTGTGCTACACTGTTCCTATGTAACATTAGTCCAAGAACTAATACAAACTAGATTAGAACAGAGAAAATGAGAGAGAGAGAGAAATAACAGAAAAGGCTAAGTGGAATAAGAAAGAAGAAACTCCAAAAAGAGAGAAAGAGGGAAAGGTATGAAGGCATAAAGAAGTAGCTTCCAATATTTTTCACAGCAGTTATAGGTACAATTATATTTTAACTTCTTTCGCTAAAGGAACATCATGACTCTCTTCTTTCTCTAATCTATCCTGTCTAATCATCAAAACCATAAATCACAAGTTCATTTTTTTCATCTTTGTGCAAAAAGTCCAGAAGGGGTTTCCAGTCACCAATTATACATATTGGCTTTTCTCTAATCAAAGAACTCAATTTTTCCATCTCAGCAGGTTCTGCCAATTTCACCATCATTCCTCCAGCAGCGGGCTTGATTAGAATAAATTCTATTGGAACTGCGGAAATCTCTGAGGAATCGTCTTTTAAATTCAGGACCAACTTCTATGTTACAGTAGGGATTACACAGAGGTTCTTCAGCAATCCAAGCATACATAGGATACATAGCCAACAGTTAAAGATGCTGGTTTAGATCTAGAGCAGGGGTGTTAAACTGGCAGCCCGCGGGCCGGATGCGTCACACCTAGGCCATGCCTACCACAGCTCCGCGAAGGGAAAAAATGTCACAAAACATCACGTGACGGCAACAAGATGCCACAAGTTTGACACCCGTGACCTAGAGTGATATGCAGAGTCCTGTAGGTGATTCTGACATAAATCTAGAAAACTGTGTCAGGCTACTAATCCTTTATTAATCAGAACCTGTATATTATTTCTAATGGAAAAATGATGAGGCAACACTTCAATATCTCAAAATAGAAAAGCATCATATTTTGAAAGCATATGTTTCATATTGAGCAGTAAACAGATACCATAAACAATATTCAAATGATGTAAAGATCTCTAAACAGAGGCCTCCAGATGTTCCTTAACTACAGTTTCCAGCAACCCTAGACAAGGTAGCCAATGATGAAAGTTGCTAAGCACCCATGATCACGTGATCAAAATTCAGATGCTCAGCAACTGACTCATATTTATGACGGTTGCAGTGTTCCAGGATCATATGACTGCCTTTTTAGACCTTCTGATAAGTAAAGTCAATGGGGAAGCCAGACTCAGTTAACATCCTTGTTATTAACTTAACAACTGCAGTGATTTACTTAACAACTGTGGCAAGAAAGGTTGCAAAATGGGGCAAAATTCACTTAACAAATGTCTTGTTTAGCAGCAGAAATTTTGGGCTCAATTGAGGTTGTAAATCGAGGACTGCCTGTAATCTTTTCAGAGTAGTTTTGTGGTTAGACTAAAACTTTAATTAATTAGGAGGAAGGGTATAATATGGGTGGGAAAACAGTTCTGAGGAGTCCAGATGGCAAGAAACATAGTCCAATGCTATATTTCAGAGATGCACTTAAACATGATTAACTTAGTTAACCCAGTTTGCTGGGTTTGCATGACATGCTGAACTATCCGCTAACCAGATGGGTTGTGGGTTAAAAAGTGTCTGCCCAGTTAGTTGTACAACATGAAAATACAGCTCAAATCTTTAAGATTGTTTCTCCATCAGGCTCCAGGGGGAAATATTTGCCTACTGCTAGGTTTTTATGCGTGATATAGGTACAGCTCATATGAGAACCTTTGCATATTGTCACCTACAGCCTAACCATGAAATGAGCTTTTATTGCACTAAACAGAAGCCTGACATTTACTTCACTCCACTACTGTATACTGAAGAGAGGAAAAAAAGGGGGGGGGGAGTAGACTAGGAGAAGGAGTATTTAAGAAATATTTTACACTCATGTTACAGTAGCACTTTATGTAATTAACAGTCAAGGTTTAATTAAACATTGATTAGCCAGTAATTTGTCTAATAATTAGTCACCTGGAAGAGATGAAGCATAAATATACACGGAGGCTGCCAAATGATGGGAGGAAATGGGGGAAATGATAAAGGAGCAGATTAGTTGCAGGTCTCGGGTTCTGTTCCCTTAGGGCTAAATGCTTTGTGTTATTCAGATGTATTATAAATGGTACTTCCAGCCTGATTTCTTCTAATCAGAAAAAAAAATCTGCTTGTGTTTCTTGTGTGAGAAATTAAACTAAAATTGAATTTATCTCCCTGTTCTATCAGATTTTGCCTTGTAAATGCAATTAAACAGTTTTTGCCTCACTTAGTGAAAAATTGGCTCATTCTGTTTAATGAAGTTTGCTATGGAGTTAAGGTACACCTTCCCAAATATAATACAGAAAGGTTGGCTCTATTAGATCTATCTGACCCAGATGACTAAAGGGTCTTCAATGAGTTATGGAGGCAGCTTAGAGTTTACTTGATTGATAATAGAAAAGCCTTTGGTTGTGTTGATTACCTCAAGCTGTGAAAAATGCTCCGAAAAATGAGAATCCCAGAACATCCCATTGTTTCCATGAGAAATGTATGTATACAGTTCAAGAAGTCACAATATTTGTAAAAGTTTGGCAGATCGAATCTCACCAGGCTCAAGGTTGACTCAGCCTTCCATCCTTCCGAGGTCAGTAAAAATGAGGACCCAGATTGTTGGGGGCAATATGCTGACTCTGTAAACCGCTTAGAGAGGGCTGTAAAGCACTATGAAGTGGTATATAAGTCTAAGTGCTATTGCTATTGCTATTGCTAATATGGACAGAACATGGTGAAACAGATTGGCTCCAGGTTGGCAGTGGAATGAGACAAAGTTATATGCTCTCCCCTTATTTATTCAACTTACATGCTGAATATATATTAAAGCTGGATTGGAAGATGATCGTGGTTTTAAAACTGGGCAAGGAAAAGTCAATAACCTCCTCCATGCTAATGACACAATCCTGACAGCTAAATATGCAAAGGAACTGCAAGCTTTAGTAATGAAAGTCAAGGAGGGTAGTGAAAACATGGGACTAAATTTAAGTATCTGCTCTTCTCCAACCTAGCAGGAAGAATTTATGGAGGTCTGAAAGCCACATTTGTGGTTAAGAGTATGAGAGAGTGCATATAAGGGGCATGTGAATGAGTATGTTTGTGTATGTACATACATTTGTTTGTGGGATAACTATCAGTTATTTGTATAACAGGTGCGCTGCTATTTTTTGGACTACCTTAATCCCAGGATGCCACTTCCTAAACTTAAGTGGTATCTTGAGAGCAATATTTCAGAAAAGTAGTAGGGTCAAGACAAACCCTAAATTAAATTAATACAGCTAAGACACGACCGCTGTTGTGTTTTTAATCTCTTTCTTCTTTCATCATGTTAAATTTACAATTCAGTAGAAACTTTTGAAAAATTTGAGTCAGTTGCTACCAGGTGATTGGGTGGGGCTGTACTGGGGCATCTGCAAGGGAGTCAAAAAGTCAAGATGGTGACTGGAACTGCTTGATTGAAACTCTGCCTCTTTTTTTTTACATTCTTTACATGCATGAAATAAGGGTAGGGTTTCATGTAGTTGCAGTCACTATCTTGACCTTTTGACTCCTCCATATATCCCCAGGTGAGATGCAGTCTTCACATCTTCTGGTGTACATCTGTGGTGGAATGTAGTCTGGATTCCCAGGAGGGGAAAGAGGCAGCAGAGCTTGAAAAGTTTGGTTGACAGAAAGAGGGTTAAAATGGCTCCTCCCTAACTTTTCTTAAGATATCTGTAATTAGGCAAATCGTTACTTTAGTCTGACAAGATTCTGTACATAGGTGAACAATACAGAAAATTACTCTAATGTAACTCCATGTGTTATTCTTGGTTCTTGGGGCCTGAGAGCATCCCAGTGTACAAATGTAACAGTGGATAACCATAAACTGCCCAGAGGTATTTTTCAGATTGAGATAGGCAGCATATAAATTTAATAAATAAACTCTGTTTCAAGCCCTGCTGTCTTTTTCTGTAACCTCTGGAACTCTGTCCAACTATGCTACTGAATTTCACTGTTTCAATTACTATGACTGACACATAAAAACAATAGTGCATGCCCTTAAGTAGATTTAATGGCTTCTTAAAGAAAGAAACCCCAAAATAAAACAGGCCCTCCCCATGTGTGAAAATGCAGACCTACAAATTTTGCACCATTGCCCAGTTCACTGCAATCCTCATCTTCCCTCTGGAATAAATTGCGTAGGTCCCTAGGCACCAAAAGATTGCCCACACTTAATCTAGAATCATCACTTTAGCAAGAACTCTCATCTTGCAGTTGTAATTGGCCTACCTAAAGTATTTTTCCCCTGCTGTTCTCCATAAGTTCCAGATAAAACCTTTTGAGTCAACCTGCAGCTAACTCTCAGTTCTCATCATTTGCTTGAAGGCAGATCAGAAATTGCCTTTTGATTTAGATCTGGTAATCAGTGACCATTATATGTGGGCTATTTACAATGTACATTAAATTGGCAGCAGTGACAGGCTGTAAAGCAGGATTCACTAAGCGGTTTGACATTCACACCTTCAGTTCAGGTTTTGTGGTCTATCAGATCACAGAGCAAGCAAACAAGAAGGGCTTGCTCAGTAATTGTCTCTTGTATGCTTGAATAGCCTGTTGGGCTTAATATGAATTCAGCAGCAGTAGCATCTTCTCTGAATGCACTTTAGCCAAGCCTCCATTTTTAACCTGATGAAAACCTGTTCTATTTCTTCAGTGGCAAAAATGGAATCTCTGCCTGCAAGGATGACAAAATCACCATGAGTCTCTAGGCGAGATGGTCACCATGTGAAATGAGTCACTATGTGAGAATGACTGAAATGGGCAGCGCTACAAATGTGATCAAATAAATAAATAAAATGGAGACATTCTTCCTCTCAATTTTCCTCATTTTTTGAAAGGGCAACAAGGACAGGTTACCCTAAGGAGTTTTAAGCAGGAGTGGGTTCTGGATCCTTTTGCTGCCGGTTCGCTCAGGGTCGCGCCCTTCACACGCGCGCAGCAATCAAAAAATAGCTTCTGCACAGGGGTGAAATGCTCCCGGTTCGCTCGTACCTGTCGGTCGCCATAGAGCCGGTCGCCAAGATAGTGCGAGGCGCCGCCCACCCACCCGGATGCCGCCATTTGGGTTCTTTTACCCTCTGCGAATGCACAGAATGCTTTGCGCATGCGCAGAGGGTAAAAGAACCCAAATGGCGGCATCCAGGTGGGTGGGAGGCGCCTCGCGCTACCTTGGCGACCGGCTCTACGGTGACCGACAGGTATGAGCGAACTGGGAGCATTTCACCCCTGCTTCTGCGCATGCGCAGAAGCAAAATCCAAGATGGCGGCCCCCATGGAGACACCGATGGAACCGGCTCCATGATGTCATCACCGAGCTACTAATGGTTCTAAAGAACCGGTTAGAACCGGTAGGAACCCACCTCTGGTTTTAAGGGCAACAACACAAACTTATAAGGATAAATGTTGTACTTACTATTTTATCAGGAAAAAAACATTTTAAAGCTCTACTTTTTACAATCACTGTTTTTTTTTAATGAAACCATGATTTCATATTCAATATGTCCATTGGAGGACATATTCAGTTGAGAAGGACCACTTCAAAGTCCACTTTTTTGCATGCTGCCAAAGTCCATACTCTGCAACCTACTGAGATTATTGTACTAAATGCAGTGTCCTTCTTTGAAATATTTTCTTTCATGAGCTTTATTTTATTTTGCCTACACTATGGTGGCTAAAACATAGTTACAAAGTCAAAACATCTGCTATTTTATTTATTCTGCATTTGAGAACATATTTAGAAACATCTTCAGTCTATTTTATCCCCAAATAGGACACTTCAATACTCTGAGAATGTAGAAGTAGCCATGTGTTGATTTGTGGGTGAGAAAACCTGGCTGGCCAAATTTTTAAATCTAGAAACAGAAATCTTTCCATATTCTACCACCTCTTAAAATACTAAACTACGCAGTATCAACAGTAGAGTCCTTCAAGTTTCTAGGTTCTATAACATCTCAAGACTTAAAATGGATATCTAACATAAAAAATGTCACCAAAAAAGCACAACAAAGAACTTTCTTCCTGCGCCAACTCAGAAAGTCCAAACTGCCCAAGGAGCTGCTGATATAGTTCTACAAAGGAATTATTGAGTCTGCCATTTGCACTTGTATAACTGTCTGGTTGGCACTGCAACCAAACAAGACAGACATAAACTTCAACAGATAGTTAGAAGCAGAAAAAACAATTGCTACCAGCCTGCCTTCCATTGAGGACCTGTATGCTGCACAAGCCAGAAAGAGGGCTCTGAAAATGTCTACAGACCCTTCACATCCTGGATATAAACTGTTTCAACTTCTTCCCTCAAGACAACGCTATAGGGCATTGCATGCCAAAACAAGGACAGTTCCCCACCCCCCATGCCATCACTCTGCTAAACAACTAATTCCTACAACAGTGTCAAATTACCTAGTAGGGCTGTATTACTATTATCCTTCTCCTCTTTCCTATTACCTATTTCCTTATCTTCTTATGAACAGAGGTGGGTTCCTACCGGTTTTTGCTTGTCAGAAGGTTGCACACATGACCCAGGAACACTGCAACCATCATAAATATGAGCCAGTTGTCCAGCATCCAAATTTTGATCACGTAACCATGGGGATGCTGCAATGGTCGTAAATGTGGAAAACGGTCATAAGTCATTTTTTCAGTGCTCTTGTAACTTTGAATGGTCACTAAACAAATAGTGTAAGTTGAAGAATACATGTAGATCATGAATGTTTATGAATATTTATGAATATTTATGGATCACAAAGCTGATCAGATTTATGGATCACAAAGCTGACCAGCCAGACTCAATAAGATTGCATCTAATTTCACAAGATAAACAGATCCAAAATATTTTTAGTTTGCTTATATTCCAGACGATATTACTTGCAAACTAAGTTACTCTGAGCCATTTCTAATGGTGATTTTAAATTATTCAGGAGGTTGCTGGTGGAAGCTACGAAATGGCATTGGTTATGCATTTTCCTCCAGTATTAGTATGGGCAATCCTAAATAGTTTGGATCCGGGTTATTTAAAAGGTCACCTGCACTCATGTGATTTTTCTCAGGCCTTAATATTAACCACTGAGAGACAGCTTGCTAGACAGTCATTAAGGTCAAAGAGACAGAGTCTTTTCTGTATTTGTCCAAGGGGTATACTTTTGACTTCGTCTTCTTCCCTGTTTGCTTTTAATGGACCTTAAATATTTATTTTATCCTCATATGTCTTCAGTTAAAATGATGGGCTGGATTTTTAAATTGTTATTGGGTTTTGTTTTTAAATCATAACTGTTTTCAGGATTAGGAATTATATAGTTCCTGATGTTCTTTCTTTAAAAGTATTATTTTAGATTATAGAGGATTTTTTTTTATCATTTTGATGAAAATGTGCCTTGAGAAACTGTTGATCTTTATATGTTGTATTGTGTTATTATAATATTAGGGTAAATTTGATTTTTTTTAAAATTACCAATACAGAGAGCATCACATTCAGAGGTGGGTTCCTCCCGGTTCAGACCAGTTCTCCCGAACCGATAGTGACCCGCTGGTGATGTCACAATAACGTCACCGATCCGATTCGGTCGGTGCCCGTCTGTGGGCGCCACCATCTTTTTTTTGAATTTTTTTTGAAAAAAAAATTTTTTTTGAAATTTTTTTAGAAGTTTTTTTTCTTCTGCGCATGCGCAGAAGCCAAGTTTCCGGCACTGCGCATGCGTTGCCATCTTGTTTTTGGCATTTTTTAATTTTTTTTAAAAAAATTATTTTTTTTTTACTGTGCATGCCCATGAGGCGCGTGCGCAGCCACGCGGCGTGGCCACGCGGTGTGGACACACGGCACGGGAGGAAGCGAACTGGCAGCGAGATAAGTTAGAACCCACCCCTGATCACATTATATAAATATGTACATACCACTATTACAACAAAACCTTTTATGATGTCATAATGTAAGCAGTTTTGTCATTCACAAATTCCAATGTGTGAATAGTTCTTTAGAGTAAAATTGTTAATACAGTTAAATTAGTTTAGTCTTATCACATATATGATATATCATTTGATGAATTCTGCATAAGCAGAATTCTCAGGGACAATCTTTGGGTCACTAAAGTGTTCTTCAGTTTAACAACAGTAACAAAATACTAAGTAAGAACAAACAACTGCAAGCTAAGCTTCTGCAAATTCAAAAAAGGGAGAGAGACCAATATTTATGAGGTCGAGCTGCTCAGGGAACAATTCTCTGATTATGTGCACTTCAATTCTTGAAAACTGACACTGTTCTCAGATGATAAAACATTATTAGCCTTTAATTGTTTTACAGGATGCTATATCTACCCACACTGGCAAATACCAGGAGGGTTTGTTCAATACAGTGACAAAAACCTCCATAATATCCTTTCTGATTGTTTCAGTTTCCCCAGCATGGTGCTCCCAAGGTACTGTATATTGGATTATAATTTCCAGATTTGCCAGCCCATGAAGCTTTAACCGTATTAACTGGCTATTTGCAAGTTTTTGTCCAAGACCTCTGAAGGACATCAAGTTAGGAAAGGCTATGAATGGAAACTCCTGTTCTAAGACATTCCGATGAACCTTATTTTTTTTAGGTACAGTTGTTATAAAAGCAGCACGTTATTTAAAATATCATCATAAAGATACAACAGAACCATGGGACTGACAGAGTTGCTGTCAACTATATTTATTTGCTTATTTACCAATATTCCCCATGTCAGGTTACCAAATTGTTGTTGGTCTAGGACTCCAGGTGTTGCTTTTAAATGCCAAATTGGTTTGTAATGTATCTTCTCTGATTCACAACCTGATTGCGACATGGAATGAGGGTTGAACATAACTATATGAAAGGTTCTGTAGCACAGGTGCTTTAACTTCCTTCCTCTGTTACATTACTCATATAGATGACCTGCATTTTAGAAATAAGCCTGGAAATGCTTTCTCCAAGTTGTCTGGCTCAAGTGTCTTCATTCTGCTTCAGCACCACTAGACTAGGCATTCAAATGGTTCTAGACCAGGGATGTCCAACCTCGGCAACTTTAAGACCTATGGACTTCAACTCTTATGGTTTGCCACATCTGGCAATGTACCAGACCTCAACACAGCAATCTCTATTCTCCACTTTCTAATTATCTCTAGATCTCCATGGACATGGAAGCTCAATGTCACGTCTTCCTTTCTCCCATTGGTGCTGATACAGAAGGGGCAGCAAGTAGATGGACAACATCCTAGATTTCCAAAATCTGAAGATTAAATTGAGGTCCAGATGTGTTAGCATTTAAATTGAATCAGTTGATTATAAAACCAAAAGCTGAGAAGGTGAAAACAAACAAGTATCCTTACAAACATTCCTGTTAAAAATGTCAGAGGAAACAGATATTTAATATACCACCACAAATGATGCCCTGTCTTCCCTTTAATTTTGCACTTGGCAAGACAACATGTGAATCATCTAATACTTAGCATATTTGTTGCTATATTTTATTTATTAATTTTTAGGCCATCTATCTATATGTATGTTGCTTGCCCTCAAACATGATTCAGATAAATCAAGTTGCTCAAGCCAAACATCACCCTTTTAGCCTGTGGATTGGTGCTGTCTCAACTTCCTGATTTTACTGTTAAAGCCCAATTTTGATGTCATGTTCATACATTCACATGGCATGACTGTGAGCCCCGATCTCTGAATGCCATGCTCTTCATGATCAGAGCAAACTGTTCTGCCCCAGCGACGAGCCACCAATAATACGCACACACAAACTGCAAAACACTGTTCGTTTACTAATAATAAAAGTCTCCTAATAACTTCTTAGGAGTAGTTGAAAACAAAATAAAGGCAGAAGAGTCTTTTTCAAACCACCGCTGTTAATATACAGTCTTAACAGCTGGCCGGAGTCCAAGAGATAATGAGCAGGTCTTACTGTATCTGGCAATACTCCCAGAGCTAGGAATGCAGGAAACAAGACTCGTACTGGAACAAGAACCGAGCAGACTGGAGTCACAAAGATCAAGAGTAATAATAAACGTTGTTTCCTGCGTGGCTACTGTTATGTTCTAACTGTTTAAACTGTGTTGCATGGTTCCAACCAGGTCCAGCGTTTGAGCTTTTTCCCGCTCAAACTGTTAGAACATAACAGCTACCAGGCTAAGCGTGATCAGGGCTTAAATAGTCTAAGGGTGTGACCACTTAGCCTGCAGCTCTACTCTCAAGGAGACCTCCTCCTGAGTAGCCACTCTTGTCTTCTAGCAGCCCTGCGTGCCCGAGCATCGAGAAGAAGAGGCTCCTCCTCTTCTTCTTTGGCCCTGATGGGCTCCTCAGGAGGTACAGAAGGCCCTGGTTGACTCTCAGCCTCTGGCACCGAGTCCTCTCCAACCTCCTCACTCTCTGACTCGGGTGCCAGGTGCACGGGCCAATGGTACCTCGCCACAACCGCCTTATCGTCCTCGGGATCCATGATCAACTGCACGGGACGCTGGCGGGCCACAACACAAACCGGATCATGGTGCAATGTCAAGGAAGAACCATCCTTGTGGAGTAGAAATCATGATTTACTATCCCCTCCTCCCCATATACTTCCTTAATAATCATGTGGAGGAAGTCAGAAACTCAAAAATTGGTCCTCACTCTCAAGTCTTCCTCAAATTTCTTCATATGATGAAGATCCGGAATTCTGTCAAAGATTTCACAGACCATGAATTGAGTTAATCCTCACTTGCCTTAAATTCACAAAGGAGAAGTGACTACTCTAGACAGATCTTCTGTGCAGAGTGGTCAGCTATAAAAGAGAGGAAAAGCTGTGTTTGCTTGTTTAAGCTACCACTATACTGTTAAAGCCTTCTGTCAGGCCCAAGTCCAGATACAACACTACAAAGTCCAATCAAGGTCAATCCTTTATTTGCTTGCACCCAATGAGCAGAATCCTGCCAAACTAAAACTATAACCTTTTAACCTTCTAGATACATCCTGAGAGACTCTAGGGCACAGGTGTCAAACTCGTCGCATCACGTTGCCATCACGTGATGTTTCGCGACATTTTTCCCCTTTGCAGAGCTGGGGTGGGCGTGGCCTGCACATGACGTATTCGGCCTGCTAGAGTGTGGCTACCTGAAAGCCTTCCCAGCTTCCCCATCCAGCTCAAGACTGCACAATTTCTGCATCTTGTCCTTTCTCCGGGAAAACACTGTGTTGCCAAAACTCTCCCCCATTGCTCCAGCAGGTGTACATTCCATCACACTTCTGTTCATAAGATTTGAATGTTCAATCATTGTACTCTCAGTGGGGCTACTAATTCCTTATTTACATATCTCAGCAGACCTGGATTAACAAAAATCTGTAGAGTCAGGTTACCAGCAATGATGACCAAACCTGTTGTGCTTGCTATTTGGATATGGAATCTTCCACCTCATTCTACTTTCCTGCCTGAAATGTCTTCACTATGTAGTCCTCTCCGTGTAAAGTTTCCTGTGGGGAGAAGACCAGTCCTTTTATTTAAAGACTAATGTTGAAGATTTGTCAATTTCTTATTAATAAAGCAATCTTGTGCACACTTACTCAGAACTAAGCCCTGTTGTGATTTAGAAAGCTAAGTCCCTAATAAGTGCATTTAAGATTGCAGCCCAACAGAGGGAAACTATGTCAATCAGATTTTTAAAAATAATTTTGCCATTTAGGTATCATAGCAAACAATATAAAAATCTAGGACTTCATTAATGCAGTTATTTGGCAGCTGTGAGTGCCCGAATCTCTTTCTCCCGAGATCAGAAGCAACACTCTTTAAAATGCAGTTCTTTGGGAGATAGGGGATTATTTACATTTTTAAGGGAGAAAAATGTTTGGCAATCATTTCCTGTGTTTGGAGAGAAAAAATAAACACATATCTGTAATACTGCATCCCTATTGCACATTGCAGGCAGCTGAGGTGAACTCCAGCAAGCATTATGCTCATGTTGTCTAAGGCACCTGAGATAGAAAATGATTTATAACCATCTTGTAATGAACTTTGCCATCACTTTCCCCATCTGGAGCTCTGGGGCTGAGGCAAATTGACTTATGAGCAATCCCAGGTTAACTCTGGGCATACAAACCCCAGGGCCAGCTTCTTCTCTAGACTGAGTGAAACAGTTTCCTGAGGTGGAAGATGCTGAGAAGTGTAAGGTTCAGTGACAGTGGCTGCCAGCTATTCTGCCTAAATCCCCAGTTGTTCAATTTTGAAAGTAGACAGTTCAATGTCTCCACCACTAGCTTGCTGCCATAAGGTAGGGTGGAAGAGATGCTGTGTCCTAGTTATGGTTGAAATAAGATTCACTGTGCATGGAATGGAGGAGGGTACCATCTTCTTTTTTCGCCTCAAGCAACCAAATGTCTTGGAATGGGGCTGTCAGACATCACTCATGTTCCTCCCAGTGAGGAAATCTGAGATAATAACCAAAACCAGGGGACATGCAAATCTGTATTTCTTTTCTGTCTCAGTGATTCCTTTTCTTTCCTTCTCTCTTTCTTTGGAAGTGACTCCCCGTAGAATCAAACTCTTTAAAGAGTTCCTTTCTCATTTCTACAGCTGTTCTGCTTGTCCGGGCAGAAGCTCCATGTAAAATCAAGAGTCTGACTCACTCAGGTTTGGAAACCTTTTTTTTAATGGCGACATAGTGCAGAATTTGTTTCCTGGAGGGCTCAACAACTTTAGGCTTTGAAAATCTGAGTTCAAACTCATTCAGGGATCAAACTCATTCCCCACATCCTGCACAAAGACACCTCACTAACCTTTATCAGAGGACATAATCTCATGAAATTGTCTTTGTCTGGTCTCCAGCCTATTGAGCATGTAAACTGCAATGTGTAACTATTCTAGTTGTAATGCTCCTGGTAATGCTCCCTTTCTCCTGGTATGGCTTCCCATACACAAAAAAAAAATCTGATGTTGCTGATGACATGGCTCAGCTCCTATTGGCTGTTTCAGGTTGCAGCAGACATGACTCCTTCCCTTTGGTCATAAGGTGTTGTCCTCCTTAGTCACCGGTGCTGGGTCTATAAGATAGACAAGACATGTGGCTTCTGCAAGAGCCTCGACCCATGTAATCAGAATCAGAATAGAGCTGGAAGGGACCTTGGAGGTCTTCTAGTCCAGCCCCCTGCTGACAGATGCATTCTGAAGCCCTTGTTGGGTGTTATATGATTGTTTAATCACTGCTGTTAATATGTCCTGGATTGAAAGTATAAGGACAGTACCAATCACCAGCCTTGTTATTAAGACAAGGCTGGTGATTGATGGCGCAGTGGTTAGAATGCAGTATTTCAGGCTAACTCACTGCTCACTGCCAGGAGTTCGATTCTGATTAGTTCAAGGTTGACTCACTCTTCCATCCTTCTGAAGTCCATAAAATGAGGACCCAGATTGTTGGGACCAATATGCTGACTCTGTAAACTGCTTAGAGAGATATATAAAGCACTATGAAGCGGTATATAAATCTAAGTGCTATTGCTAAGATATCATGGAGCTCAGCCACCACAACAGTACAATTTATGTCAACATAATTTTCTGCCAGCTCAGCACCAGGGGAATACTTATAATTGTGGCTCTGAGGAAGAGCCCTATGTGAGCATTTTAAGCATCAGGAAAATGGTAAATCACTACAGAAAATGCACATAGGGTTTTGAGGGTTTGATAACATATAAGCAGGCTAAACCCTGCAGGATATCATTTTTTCAGCCGTTTGCTTTAAGATGCTTGTTTCTGTAGTTTCACTGATTACTTTGTGAAGTTGAACGTGAGACTACTCAGCGAAGGTGTGGTTTATGATCCCTAGGAAGGGCACCATTTTCAGGAAACATTGGATTGTAAATCTTCTGGTTGCTGAAGAAGTGAAATGGAATTGGTACAATTTGGAAATCAGCAATATGTATTAATGCAGCCTCAGCCAAGAAGATACCTTGCAGTGACATGAACATGAAAATGGGGAAAAGCTTTTCTGGAAAGGCCACTGAACTTTTAGAGGGAAAACAAAAGTAGAAATGATCCTTCAGCTATTTTTTTTTTTAAAAAAATAAGTAAATGCTGCTATTCACGCTTGCGAGTTTTTATTCAGATTTTTAAAAAGATCTTAAGAAAAACAATGCCCCATACATTTTTCATTATTTTTCTTAAGATCTTTTTAAAAATCTGAATAAAAACTTTGCTACCAAAGCAAGATAGTGAAATGGAGCAATTTTGGGGTGATCCAAGCAGTAAGCAGTACCAACCCTGCTGGACCTTGGCATGCTGATACTATACTGTTAGTTGCTGCCTCATATCTGCCACTCTCTACTAGTATGTGGGAGCCTCTTAATGATGGTTGAATCTATGACACACATGTTGAAAGTGACATGCCATGATGTTTTGGGTGACATGCCAAAGTTCACCAACATCCAACAGCTATTATTGAAAGCACGCCCTATTCCCACATGATTTGTGGAGGCGTAGGCAAGAATGGGATGTTGCTCTCATATGGTCTTTGAAAGTCATGTGAGATAGCCATGCTCTTGCACAGCCTCTGGAGCCTTCAAAAATCATGTGAGAACGGGGCATGCTTTTCACATGATTTTCTGAGCTGTGCGAGAATGGGGTGTCCTCTCGTGTGGCCTCTGGAGCCTTCAAAAATTGTCCGAGAATGGGGCGTGTTTTTTCACGGTTTTCAGAGGCTGCAGAGATGGTGGAAGAGCATTTTCCAAAGCCGTTTCAAGAACAAAAGCCTTGTGTGGCCTGGAGCTGCCTCAGGTAGGCTGCAGGGGCTTGTCAACAGAAAGAGAACACCTCCTGAAGGTAAACAGCACGCCACAGATTCTAGGGATCACACATGATTGGATTGGATATTTTTACAATAAATTTGTAAGTAAGGAATTGTTTGTCGTTCTCTCTCTCTCTCTCTCTCTCTCTCTCTCTCTCTCTCTCTCTCTCTCTCTCTCTCTCTCTCTCTCTCTCTCTCTCTCTCTCTCCCTCTCTCTCTCTTTCTCTATGCATGTGACCCAGAAAGAGAGAGAGATGCTGGCAGAGTCAAGTTAGGCAAATTTTCCAAATTTTTGACACATTTGAGCCTGCCATCACTGCTATAGGCCTGGATTTCAACCATGAAGTGAGTCATAGCTGCCTGACTGCAGGTTTCTGTAGGTGCAAGTGATCAAAGCCCTAGCATCAGCAATTCCCTGTGAATGAAAAATTCATCTGACTGCTTCTTATATTTCCTCAAGCAGAAGATACTGACAATGAGTTGGTTAACCCGCTTTTGAGATGCTAGCATACTACTGCTTTTTGTTGTTGCAGTATATCTTGATTTCTCTCACTCCCCAAAAGGAGGCTCTTTTATCATTCTTTTACTATTGCCATTTCAGACCCTTCCCCCCACCCCTCCAAAAAAATAACCATTGACCTCCTTTCTCCAGCACTGGGGCTGTTGTAGCAGAGTTAAAAGGGAATCCTTAGTAAGAAAGGCTGAGTGCAGAGCTTGGTCACTCTGGAGAAGCATGTGGTCCAGCAAGCCTAGGAATGGCTCTGGCCACACACTGTGCTACTCCAATCTAGATATAGAAAGAACAAAATATGGCTTGTTTTGCACTTGAGTATTCATAACTGATTACTGCAGCATCAAGTGGTCTCTTGCAGATTAAATAGCAGAGATGAAAAAGACTGTTCAAAAAGGATGTCATTATTTGTAACGCAGGACATGATCTGAGGGCATGTAACGCAGCAAGTTTGCTTCAGCTAAGCGCAGTATGCTTTGGGAGAATTACAGACTCCGGATTTAATGGTAATTGCTGGCAGTAGGGTTTATATCTGAAAATGAATGTTTGGCAGCGTGCTTGTTCATTCTGCTGAGCCGTTTCCTGAACTCCTACCTGAAACTTCTGGACTCTAGTTTGAGTCTTGATGGGACACTTTTCCTGAAAGTCAAGAATGGATTAAGTGAATTAAGGAGCCCTGATGGCGCAGTGGTAAAGTGCAAAATTTCAGGCAAATTCTGCCCACAGCCAAGTGTTTGATCCTGACGGGGCTCAAGGTTGAATCAATCTTCCATCCTTCCGAAGTCAGTAAAATGAGGACCCAGATTGTTGGGGGCAATACGCAAATAATGCTTACATTATAAACCACCCAGAGAGTTCTGTAAAGTGCTATGGGATGGTATATAAGTCTAAAATGCTATTGCTAAATGCTAAATGCTATTATGACTTACCTGATGCTTTTGAATTCTTTCTTCCAACATTAGCATTAACTGGCTTCTGTGTAGTGAGAGGTGATGGAAGTTGCAGCCCAGTTCCATAGGCGGTGCTACACTTTGCTGATTCCTGCTGTGAGCAAAATATCTGAAAGTGGGGGCATCAGTAAAATAAGGAAAGAGGTAGTTGGAAGGATGGCCGCGTCTAGGCAGCCTCACGGAAGAACTACCTGAGTGGAGAGCAGGAAGAGATACTGCTAATGCAATTGTCAGAAGGAATGCTGTGCTTCAGATATATTTAACAACTTCAGGGAGGGCTGAGAGCGTTCTAGGGCCAAGTTAGCATGAGGCTTTCTCTCCCTTAAGATGTCTTCTACAATTACTTACCGTGAAGCATGAGATTTTCGCAGACCCTGAAGCATGAGAGTCTTAAAAGGAAAGCTTTCTGGGGGTGAAGTTCAAGAGCCCTTTGTTTGGCAGACTGTCTGAATCCTCTCTTTCCTGAGAGATCACAAGTGCAATTTGGGGGCCGTAGCTAGCTGCTCGTGCACCCCCTGGGACACAGACATCCATCTATTTCTAGATGCACAGTGGAGAACTCATAATATGCACACATGCGCTCGCGCAGACACAAAGGCCCATTATCCATCTGAGCTGAATTATATTTGCTAGCAGCAGGGGGAAGAACAGGAGCTTTTGCTGTGTCTCTTTAATGCTTCTAAACAATACAGGCAACTGCTGGCACTCCTGTGTTCCTTTCCCTTCAATGCAAAGAGAAAAAGATGCTCACGGTGCTAATTTATTTGAGACGCCACTAGAGCAGGTTTAAACGGAGAACTAACTTTGAAAAAGAGAAGGGACCGAGTTCCAACAATAGGCTTTTCTACTTTTCCAAAGGGTTTTCCTTTGTCCCAGGTGCCAGGATGGAACTGCCTAGAGCAGCCTACTCAAATCTACGGTATTGTATCTGGACCACTAAGCCAATGAGCAGAGCATTGTCTACTCTAAACTGCCTGGGAGAGGCTCTCCACAACCAGAGCTTCAGACGGGAGCCTTTCCTAGCCCTCCTCAAACAGCCCTGGAATTAAACCATTATACTTTTGAAAGTAATGTGTCCTAGGTTCCTGAGGCATGACTCTATCCCTTAATGCTATTGCATTGGTGAATATCAGCTGATGCCCACACACCTCACAGCTGTCTCCTACCAAGCCCCAGAACTTCTGACTTTGCTTATCTTCCTTCTTATTGTCGCTGTCCATGCTTCTGCCCACGTGAGTGGGTTTATTAGAGTGCATAAATTAGATCCATGTGTCCTGCTCTGGGTGGGGATCTCAGCTCTCATTCTCTGTAAGAGGTCATGCACATAAGTAGAAAGATAGGCAGATAATTTTAACAGGAGAAAAAAAAGCAAACTTCCTAAATGGCCATCTCCCAGCACAAATCCAGTGCTTCACTCTATTGTTGTGGCAATTAAATGTCTCTTAGGAAAAAAGCAAAACCATTCCAACAAAGTACTCCTGATTCCCAACCATTGACCAGAAGGATATTATGACTGATGGTATCAAATACTGCCACAATGCCCAAAAGACAACTAGAACATTTTCCCATCAACATCCTAATGCAGGTCAGGTTACTAGGTTACTAGGTGACTGAAGGGATTTCCATCTCATGCCTAATTGAAATCTCAGGAGTATCATCATGAGTGGAAGCAAGAAGCAGGACCCAGTCTGTCCAAGGCTTGGAAAAGCTGGATGATCGGCTTGATACTGAAACCTCCACCTTTCAGATGCTTCGGGCTTTGGGGCGGGGGGGAGGGTATTTGGTAGGCCTACCATGTCATCTTCATGCAAAGTATTGTTTTTCATGCAATGGCAAAAAGTCACGCAGGTCAAAAAGGGTGTGGCTTCCTAACTTATTTTGTAACCACGAAGCTAGCCAATATCCCTGTTTGCATAACATGCTTAACTCAGAGAAGAAGCCAGTGAAAGCTTCAGATAGGTGGTTTTGGCAGTACAACACACAAACTAGATCATAGGCCTTCTTAGGAGAAATATAGTCTCGACCACTTTCTTTAGAAACTGCCTGGTATTCCATGACAATATGGGCAAGGTTTCATTATATCACTAGTCCCATTCCTATTTCAGGAAAAAGCAGAAGGGTTGGCTTTACTACTGCAGGCAGGCAGTGTTTGGGAAATGCTCCATGCAGATACGCCAGGTCTTGACAGTTACTTCTGTAATGGGAAGACTTGTTTTTTTCAACCATGCTCTCTCTCCAATTCTTTTTCTTGGATGATAGACAAATTGACTGAGGAAAGATGGGGAACTTGACTGGATTTTCGTGTTCCATGACACAGCAGATTGGGTAGAATTAGTTCAAACTTATGCAAGTTGACTGGACTACTCAACCCATTTTTAGTGTTTCCATGAACAACTATCTCCTCCATGAGCCATTTAAAGAAAATGGGAACTGAGCCATTGCAAATGCTTATCTGAGAGATGGAAGGACCATTTAGATATTGGTCTAATCCCCTGCTTAAGACAAATTATCCAAATTACAACTTCCTCCCAATAGATTATCAGTTGAGCCGCAACTCCAATGCATCAAGTGAAGGGAAACCCACCACTTCACTGGCTGATGTAATGGTATGTGGGGAAAGATCTTGGGAGAGGGAGCAAAGAGATACTGCCTAAGTGCCTAGGGAACAGTCAGATAAGAGAGAGCATAGCCTGCAACTGCATAGTGGGCAGAACAAGAGGCTCAGAAGGAATCCTCCCTAATTTCTCAGGCTGTAAAGGAGACAGCAGAGGAAAAGTACTTTCAGACTTGCAAGATTCTGTTAGGTACCTTTACAATAAAATAGAATTAGCGTATCTGGTCATGTTTCTTGTCTAGTTTACTGGTAAGGCTGACAGGTAATTGGTTCTGTTGTCAAACTATTCTTATCTTTATGAAATGTTCCTAATATTTAGCCCAAATTTACCTTACTTTAGCTTAATATATTCTGTGTACTATAAACTGGGATCATAGAGGTCTTATGCTTTTTCAGATACAGTTCAAGTATCTGAAAAATGTTACCATATCTGAACCATCTTTTCTCAAGGCTAAACGTACCTGTAGCGTCCCCGAGGTTTCCACCCCAGTCTGCCTTGCATGCAAGAGAAGAAACCCCGCAGATTGGCTGTTCCATTGACAGCCACCGGCGGGAGAAAAAATGTTGCCTGATTGGCTGTTCTGTCTGACAGCTGACTATATAAAGAGCTGTCAGTTGGAGATTAGAGAGTCGCCGACTCTAAGAGCTGGTCACTGTTAACCGTGTTGTTAGCCGAATAAATTGTTAGCTTATTGTTATCCTGTCTGGCCTCAGTTCCTTGCCTGCTCCATTCTCAGGACAGAACAGTACCGAATTCCCTCAGGCTGTTCTTAAATTCCAGATCCCCTTGCTCTTCTCAGCATCTGTTTTTGTTTCTCTGAGACCTTCTTAAAACGGGATGCGTAAAATTGGGTTTCATTTATGCAGCATATTAGGTAGCTACAGAGGTGGGTTCCTACCAGTTCTAACTGGTTCTTTAGAACCATTAGTAACTTGGTGATGACGTCACGGAGCCGGTTCTGTCGGTGTCTCCGTGGGTACCGCCATCTTGGATTTTTTTTTCTATTTTTTTTTCTAATTTTTGCTTCTGCACATGCGCAGAAGCTATTTTTTGATTGCTGTGGACACGGGTGCGAGGGAGCTGCTCCAGATGAGCCATTCCCCTGCTCGCCCTGCCCGAACATACAGCCGCTGCGCCTGCCTCTCACCTGCCCTGCTCCCTTGCACGTCGGCATCGGGAGACGCGGGCTCGTCAGGAGCTGCTCCCCAGCAGCTGAGCCCACGGCTTGTCCCTACTGCCCCTGGGTGCGAGGGAGGGAGCTCAGCTGCAGAGGAGCAGCTCCAGATGAGCCATTCCCCCCCTCGCCTTGCCTGAACATACAGCCGCCACACCCGCCTCTCACCTGCCCCGCTCCCTCGCACCCGGGGGCAGCAGGGACAAGCTGTGGGCTCAGCTGCAGGGGAGCAGCTCCAGACGAGCCCACGTCTCCCGAAGCCGCCACCATTGGAGCCGCGACAGGTGAGAGGTGGGCGCGGCGGCTGTATGTTCAGGCAGGGCGAGGGGGGGAATGGCCCCGGGCCCGGTCAACTGCACCAGCAAAGAAGCACGGAAGTTCCAGCCCATCCGCCCCACGAGTGAAGCAGGTGGCGTGAAGGAGACCGCTTGGCAGCAGCAGGTTGTGCAGAGGAGGGGCACCGGGGGCAGGGGACGCCTTGCCCTCCCCTCGCCTGTCCTCCATGCACAAAGACGAACCACTGCCTGCCCTGAACTCCTCGCCGCTCCCACACTAATGCCCCGGCCACGCTCAACCACGCTTCTTTGCTGGTCCCGGAGCCGAAGCCAGGAAGGCGAGAAGGGTGGCGGTGGCGGCAACGGCGCTCCAGGACGGCACATGACAGGGGACGCGCCGCTGACGGGCCGGCCCGCCTGCCTGCCCTCCCAGTCCCAGAGCACTTTCTTCCTTCTCCCACCACTGAGAAGAGAAAAAGAGAAAGAAAGAAAGAAAGAAAGAAAGAAAGAAAGAAAGAAAGAAAGAAAGAAAGAAAGAAAGAAAGAAAGAAAGAAAGAAAGAAAGAGGAAGGGAGAGAGAGGAAGGAAGGAAGGAAGGAAGGAAGGAAGGAAGGAAGGAAGGAAGGAAGGAAGGAAGGAAGGAAGGAAAGAAAGAAGAAAGAAAGAAAGAAAGAAAGAAAGAAAGAAAGAAGGAAGGAAAGAAGGAAGGAAGGAAGGAAGGAAGGAAAGAAGGAAGGAAGGAAGGAAGGAAGGAAAGAAGGAAGGAAGGAAGGAAGGAAGGAAAGAAGGAAGGAAGGAAGGAAGGAAGGAAGGAAGGAAGGAAGGAAGGAACGAAGGAACGAACGAAGGAAAAGAAGTGAGAATGAAGAGGGGAAATGCAGTG
>QLTV01003388.1:3721071-3736068 GCA_003457575.1 Thermophis baileyi
CCACGGGACTTGGTGCTCCGAAGCAGCCCACTGGCTTCCAACCTGACATCGCGGGCCAAGTTCCCAGAGTGGCACCGGCGGTTGGCCAGGCCGATCCGCAAAGAGAGCAGGCAGGTGGCCGGGTGAGAAGCCAGTGGGCTGCTTCGGAGCCTCAAGTCCCGCGGACCCGGCACGGGTGGAAGGCGGCCTTTTGTGCAGCATCCCCCTCCCCTCTTTGGATCGCCCTGCAAGGGGGGGGGCTCTGCCTTTGCAGAAACGGGGTGGGCGCATGTGCAGCAGCCCCGGGACCTCCACTTGCCCTTCCGCCGCCCCTCTCAGCGTCTGCATTTCCACCAAGGGCTTGCCCGCCCACCCACTGGCTGGGCCGGGCTGGACACCGACCTTGGAAGGCAAGTGGACATGGGGAACTGCCGGGAAGGCCGCGTGGAAGGCCGCCAAGCATGGCAGGGCTGCGGGGAAGGGAGTAGGCTGCTACCTCCCTTTCCCGCCGCCCCGACATGCTTTCCTGCCTTCCACGTGGCCTCTTAGCGCCCCCCTGGCACCCCCCTTGCCTCTTAGCACCCCCTAAGTCATCCCCCCCAGGGGGCGGTATCACCCACTTTGGGAACCGACAGTATACAGCCTTGCCAAACTCCTTTCCCAATTTTGAATCAGTGGTTCCATGTCCAGTTTTCACTGTTGCTTCTTGACCTGCATATAGGTTTCTCAAGAGATAAATAAGATGGTCTGGTACTCCCATCTCTTTAAGAACTTGCCACAATTTGTTGTGATCCACACAATCAAAGGCTTTAGCATAATCAATGAAGCAGAAGTAGATGTTTTTCTGGAACTCCCTAGCTTTCTCCATGATCCAGCATATGTTGTTTTACGGTTATAGGACTGTTATACTGTTATAAGTGCTTATATGACCAAAAAGTAGGGCAGAATATAAATGTAATGAAGAAACCAATGTATTTGCAGTAGATAGAGATCTCAGTGTTTTCTTTAACAATTTAATAGCAGTCCTGAGCAGGAGTTGAATTCTGTTGGGATCATGACACTAAATCTTTCCAGCCTGAACTGTTTTCCTAATGAATATAACCTTCCAGAAGCTGTTATTAGTCCCGTTGAGAAAAACATGTGGATACATATTTGTTTCTTCCCTAGAGCAAATAGCAGCAGGGCTTGGGGATTTTGATCATGAAACAGAAAATGGGAAAAGGTTAATTCCCCTTTCCTGTGCCAGAATCCTTATTGAATTCACCACCTCAAATAAAGTGGTTGCTCCCACCCACAAAGGAACCTGGTGGCTGGTATTATATGGTTTTCAGGATTCAACAGGATCCAAACTTAATTTTCTCTGAAATCATGGCATTTAATACACCATACTATATATAGTCTTAGAAAGCCATACTCTGTTTCAAATTTAAATTGTATCACAAAGGTAACTTGGCATTGGAATGTCTGATAACTAGTTCCAGTTTATTTGCTCCATTGAGTTGGGGAAAAAAATCCTGGAAATATGCAGGAAAATAAACCTGCCCAGTGCTGGCTGTACAGTTGCAGTTAAAATAAATACAGAACCTAAATTTAATTTTCCGTTCCAAGCCCTATCAAGTTATACCAGTGTTTCCAAGCTGGAAGTGTAACTGAAATAAGTTTCTTTTTCTGGAATGTTTAAATAGCCTGAACTAATATCTGGAGCAAATTGCTCTTAAGTGATGCCTTCATTAGTTAAGTAATGTGTTAGAACTGGAATTTCTAAAAGTTGCCATTTTGAAACATCTGTTGGTGCCAGGTTGGACATACCAAAGCTAGCTTTATATTACTGTACAGCATCAAATCTGGTGAGAAATATTGGACAGACCAGATCCTTTCCAATAAGAGGAAAATCGAGGTGATCATAGCTCCTATCTTGCATCTATCTATCTATCTATCTATCTATCTATCTATCTATCTATATCTATTTCCACCTTTATTATTTTTACAAATAACTCAAGGCAGCAAACATATCCAACACACCTTCCTCCTTCTATTTTCCCCATAGCAACAACCTTGTGAGGTGGGTTGGGCTGAAACAGAGTGATTAGCCCAAAGTCACCCAGCTGGCTTTCATGGCTAAGGCAGGACTAGAACTCACAATCTCCTGCTTTCTAGCCTAGTGCCTTAACCACTAGACCAAATACTGTGGGTATATGGTGCTTTACCACAGAGCTAAAGCTACATTAAAAATGCAGAAAATGGGGGAAAGAAAGGAAATACTATATGCTTTGGCTTTGTTTATGCTACTTCGTAGACCTTTAACTTGGGTTAGGAAACCGCTGTAGTTATGCTCACACCATATTCTGTGCTCAAATTAAGCAACTGCATTATGGCTTAATGTAAGAAACTGTTTACACAACCAGCTAAAACAATAGCTGAGTTCCCTTGATAAAATAGAACCATAAACTCCCTAATCCCGTTTAACCCATCTAGGGCTTTGTATGAATCCAGGCAGAGTTTCACCAGTGATTCTCCATGTTCTTCAAATCTCATTTTCCTTGTTTCTTGTCAAAATATCCCTAGAATTTAGGGTTCAATGGTTCCAATCCAATCTTCCCAGTTAAGATAACTACTATAGCAGTGATCTGGGAACCATCCAAAGGGGTCCAGTAAGAAGAATGCTAACCATTCAATCCTGTACACCTTCACCTGGAAGTAAGTCCCACAAAACTAATTAGAACTGGAACAGTATTGTAGCTGGAAGAATCATTTAGCTTTCTAAAACCCATTATATGAAAAAGAGGGGGAAGAACTACAGGTGTGGTAGAATAATGACACATGGAATGGAGTACTGTATGGACAAATTATGTCTTTTCTATCTATGCCAGAATTAGAAAACCAGTTTTCTTTTAAAAAAATTATAAGCAGGTGATAAATGAATCTTTGGGGGTGGATCACTGTTCACATAATGGATTCTATCTAAAGTAGAAAGGATAATATAATGAAAGGCAAGTATTTTCATATTTGGTGGGAGTGTTACATAGTCGTAGGATTTTGGAATAAAGGTGTAATACTACTGATTCTGCCAAGAGCTGAATTTCTCACATTATGGTATATATGATGTCATCTATTTTCCGTTCCAAGCCCTATCAAGTTATACCAGTGTTTCCAAGCTCATTTTTTTCTCTTTAATGATGACTAAAATATTATTAATTTTAAATTCTAAACAAAGCCTCCTTTTGTCACTCTGATATAGCAACATGTGAGACTGTTTAACAGCAAAGAAAATAACACACCGGCTCAAAATTTCCACTGCAAGGTGAAAAGTAAATATTTTCCTATCTATCTCAATTTTCTTTTGCAGAATTTACCAAAGGAGCCACAAGAACAACTGCTTCAGCTGTAAAATATCATAAACCATTTTTGTGTGTGCATTCAAATGCATAGTTTTCTATACTCCAACCCAGAATTACATTTATATACTGTATTTTTATAGGATACATATTTTGTATTTTGGATAGTAGTTTGCTTAACTTATTATTTCATTTGTATTTCTTTCTATAACTAACTTGGATGTTCTTGTTTATTTTCTCTTATATAAATGATTTGCTATGCTCTTGTTCCTTTTTGAAATGAAAAAGATTACTTTAGGATTTCAAAGTTTAGAGCAAACAGTTTTCAAACAGATTCTGGATAGTCAACAAGTAGAAAAAAAACTAAACCAAGCCTGATGTATATACCTACAAATGAAGCTGAATGACAAAAAGAGAAGGGGTTTAGCTTATGTTAACACAATCCTGTCTCAGAATGTGTTTCCATATACAGTGAGTAAGTAGGTCAATAGCAGCACATCCTGGAGTGTTTGACATGTATCACCTACTACCAGCTAAACAGCAGCTACTAGCCATACTGTGCATACTGGTTTATAAACTGAATGTTAATGTCTTGCTTTTGCAGCACTGATGACAAAGTCCAGTAATATGTAAAGACTAATCTAGGGCTGTCAGTGGTATAAAATGGGCAGATGAATGGATGGATGGATGAGAGGTTAAAGACAATGAGCTCTTACATGTACATATATTCACCCACACATTTTTTCCCTGTGGCTCAACTACTACTTGCATGTATTGTGGACAGTCTGCCATCAGGGAATGCAGCCTCAGGTTGGAAAGTGTTCCTATCCCTCCTTTAAAACAGAATTGGGCAATTTTTCAAACCAGGAGGATTGCGCTGGTTACCGAGCCCTCCATTTTGTGGAAGAACAGCTGGAAAGGAGTGTGAGTCTGGTTTGCTTCCCCTCCTTCTTCGATCCTCAGACAGATTGTTGGGATGGAGCAGAATGAAACTCTCCACCCTCCTGTGATGAAGCTAGAAATTACTTACCTTCATGATCCTTGACAGGAAGAGGGAGGAAGAATCCAAGAGGCTTCTCTCTTCTTTCCCAGAGGTCCATTGGCACAGACAGTGGGAAACCAACTAACATAATGGAAGACTGGGGAAAGGGCAGAAGCCTGGTACCCCATCTTAGTGACTTTGCTTGCACATCACTTGTTGGCATTGTGAAAAACTGGACATTTTATTCAAGGTGCTCAGGAGAGAGGAAAGTGATGAGACTTCTTTTCTATTTACAGCCTTGCTTCAGCCTGTTGGTTTCCTACTACTCTTAGAGCTTCTTGCAATTGCATGGAACACATTTTTGCAGCCAAAAACCATCATTCATCCATTCACTCTTTAGCACCACCTTGCCAAATGAAAGTGTCTGCGTTACTTTGTATGCTCAAAAGGTTTTCTTTCTCCTTGAGGATGGAGATGACTATCTGCCTTTATATATAATAAGTTTCTACTGAACGCTCCCGTGCTCCCAACTCATGACAAGCCACCAGTTGTTCCTCCTCAGGGGACATTGGAAGATCTGCCCTGCTGTGCCTGGTGACTTATAATGTACTGTTGCTGCTAAACTCATTATCAGTGATGGTCAGTTCTCCTAAAAGCCCAGAAGCTCCCCAGAGTTTGCCTGCTGCTTTCCAAAACCTAGTGTGTTGCTCAGTTTTCTGAGGGAACTAATTCTGATTGCATTTTCTTCTCACATCCTTTCTCTCTGCGTCTTTGTCATGAGGGGATTTAATACAAAGTAAATCACAATTATTCTGTACCCAGGAGTAAAAGCTTGTGTTTTTCAGTTCCCTTCTGTTGAGGTACGTTCTCCTCAAAGTCACTCGGGCAACAGCAGGAAGGAAGTCTGGGTCTTCCAGGGCAGGGAGGCTCTGCAGGAGAAGGTTCAAAAGGTCTGAATCAGAGATGCAGAAAGAAAGACCAACACACGAACCAGAAAAGACCCAAGGGCAATCTCCTTCTTTGAAGGTGTCTTTAAAGAAACAGGATAATATAAAAAGACAATATTCACGAAACTATAAAAGCTGTCCTGGGCAATGTTATGGGTACAAAACAGGTCAGGAAGGGCAATTAAATTTTCTACACATGCCATATTTTATCATTTGGCCATCTGGCCATATGCATTCTTTTTTTATTTGCCTTCATTCATATTTCGCTAAAGAACAGTGACAATTCTTTTCAAATTGAGCCTTATTTTTTGTATGAAATTAGTCATGGAAAGAGGCCCCCATTTTAAAAAAAAAAAAAGAAAAGAAAGTGCCATTGTTTTACTGAAGGTGACAGGTTCCACGGTTTCTGGACAGTGCCATCTTTTCTGTCGGGAAGCTTATTCAAAATGTACAAAACATAGGGGACAAAGTATTATCTTCTGCCTGCAATTGCTTTTCCTTGTTGCATCCTTCGCTTTTATTAACTCCCTCCCTCTCTCACTCATTACATATGCAATACAGACTCTGGGAAAAGCTGAGTGCCAAACGATGCATGGATGCTGTTTTTAAGGGGTGGAAAGGAAAGCAGCCAGGATTAGAACTGGTCATAAATTGGCTGTTGTCCAGAAATGAGAGCCTCTAGAAGGGGAAAGGAAGCACACTGTGCTAAACATCTCTGATTATTTCTGCCCATCTGGTAAGAGGTGACAAGGTCAATATGCACCAGGTCCCATCACTTTAGCAATGGCATCTGGTAGGACTAGGAGACATGCCTTCTCTGTTGCCTTTCCCACCTTATACAACAGCATCCTCCTGAGATTTAGTTGGCCCCAATTCTGCCTGATTTTTGAAAGGCATTAGAGACCTGCTCACTCTGTAGCCGCTGGAGTGAACTTGTTGGCTGAATTTTCCCCAGCCCATCATATTCTTATATTTTTGTGTTTCATTTTTCAACATCTGCTCATTGTCTTACTTTTCTATGGATTTAATTCTTGTTTACAGATGTGATATACCATCCTATATCATGTGCTGAATAGATTGCTACATAATTCAATAAAATAAAATAAAATAAAAATACAAGACTGCCAAATATTTATTTATTTTGTGTGTTTTTATTGTTTTAATGTTTTTTAAATGTTTTAATTTTTTTTTATTTTTAGAATTGTAGGCTGCCCAGAGTCATTTGGTTAAGTTGGGTGAGTATGGAAATCAATCAATCAAACAAACAAATAAACAAATAAATAAATAAAAGCAGATTCACATGGGGAGGATACTGATGGCAAGAAATAGTTCTTTCAGGCAAAACACAAAAGACAAGGCAGGCTTCCACCTTCACTGATGTTGTAGGGAGTAATAAGCAATAACAAACTGGTTACTGTTACATTTTGTGGAATTCTGAAAGCTGTTTGAGAGCAGATCTAAGCCACAATGGCTGGCATCCTGATCACCTGTTTGAGGGCTATCAAGGAAGCTGGCAGTTGCAATGGAGCCAGAAGAGCAGCTGGTTAAACTAGCACACCACTGGAAGTAAAGAGTAGCATTGGCATTTGTGGGAAGTAGTCCTATACAAAGGTGGGTTTCAGCAGATTCTGACCAGTTCTGGAGAACCAGTAGCGGAAATTTTGAGTAGTTCGGAGAACCGGTAGCGGAAATTTTGAGTAGTTCGGAGAACCGGTAGCGGAAATTTTGAGTAGTTTGGAGAACCGGTAAATACCACCTCTGACTGGCCCCGCCCCCATCTATTATCTGCCTCCTGAGTCCCAGCTGATCGGGAGGAAATGGGGATTTTGCAGTAACCTTCCCCTGACACGCCCACCAAGCCACGCCCACAGAACCGGTAGTAAAAAACAATTGAATCCCACCACTGGTCGTATAGTTAAGGGAAATACAGACATCAAGAGTGGTGGGCATTAAGACCATGCCATCCACATGCATACTACAATAATATGTAAACCCAGCCTACTTGCGTTATAAACTACCAAGCAGCCATGTGCAGAAACTTGATGAAATTCTGAGGCTTCAATGCAAGATATGAGTGATGATCTGTGTTGTCCATAATGGCTCAGCAACTTATAGGCTGGCCAGATTTAAGGACAAGTAGGCTGTGGACAGAATGGGATAACTCACGATGGCAAACAAGCACAGGACAACTCACCATGGGACAATTCAACAAATACAAAAGCTAAAATAATTTTGACAGAATCATGGCCAATAATAATAAAGTAAAGAAACTCAATCCAGAAATACAAGAGTTACAATAATCTTGATGAAAACATGGTCACTAATAATAAAAGTAACTGACTGAAACAATTAATACAGTGTTGGCTTGTCCTGCAGTGAGTTGGCTATGGTACGTTGTCCCACAGCAAGTTGGTCACAGTGAGTTGGTCATGGCAAGTTGTCCTAGCTGTGGATGCCAATATTATTGTTCCATAACAAGGAGAAAGAATCACTTTCTCTTCCCCTCTTCTCACATCTCACCTCATCCCTTTGCATGTCTGGATTTATGTCTGTCTCTCTCGGCATTTTGTACCACTGTCTAGGTTTTCTCCTACAATTGCAATACTAATAGTGTTCTAGGTAGTGGCTGCCAAGGAAAATTCAGCTCACAACTACACAAAATGGTTTTCCAAGTTCTAACTTCTACTTTTTTTCTAAGATAAGCATCTACTGTATGGAAATACCTGGCCTAGATTGTCTAGTTAAGCAGGATTAGTACTTGGATAAGAAGTCAGGAAATTCCAGGGTAGTAAAGTTGAGTTGGTAGTAAATAAACTAAAAAAACAAAACAAAAATCCCAGCAAAAGCAATGGCAAAGAAATCCAAGGAAGGCAATTGCAAACCATTTCCTTCTCTTTCTGCATGGGTGTGCCCACAAAGTCACCAGAAGGTGAGGTCCCTTCAAAGGCGATTTACGTTTCCTAAGATAAGCAGGTAAAGATAGTTGACTATCACCATGACATTCTGAAAGTCACAGGGAAAGTTGTTAGTCTGGTCACCTTTTTTTGCAAGCTAAGAGCCCCTGGTTCCCCTAACCTAAGGAGGTTCTCAGACTCCCTCCTTCTGACCTTTTCTCCGGGGCTGACAGCAACATTATTTCAAAGCAAGAGTGGCTGTGCCTGATTGATGAAAAAACTGTTCTTGTGTTTAATGGCAGCTACAAAGAGGTTGCTGCCCGCCCACTAAGGAAAGCTTTCTGTAGCCTTTGATTGCTGTCTGTGATAAGGGGGATTTGGGAATGTAACCTGTTGCCTGAGGTAATTCATTTCGTCTGTATTGAACAGATGCCGTAATTTCAGGGTTATGGATTAAATAAAGAATAGATGAGAGCATCCTTGTTGACTTAAGATTAATTAATTTCATCAGGCGAAACAGGCACTCGCATTCTCTTCTTGGCAGAATTGCTTTGGCTGGACATTTTTAATCTACCTGCTCCACATTGCTGCTGACCCCACGAGGACAATTGACATCTTCATTTCCACACTTGCCAGGAAGGCGACGGGACTTTGCCTTGACTGATTAGAAGGAGGGGTGGGAGAGGCGCTATTCCTTTCCCAGCAATAAGACCGGGGCCTGGGAATAAAAGCAGAAAGGGTGGAGACGATTTAGGGACCTTTTTAAACACTCTTCCAAATTCCTGATCATTATTCTTAGTAATTATTTCAGGTTGTGTGCAAGCAAGTTGTCCTTATCTCCCAAAACAGCCTCCTTTGTCACATTTGATTTCTCTTTATTTATTTTTAATTTATATTTGCTTTCTTTCCCCCCTAGCCGAAGAGTTGGGGTTTGTGCCAATCCAGTATCTCAGCCAGTATGAGTGAACAGGGGAGGTCTGGCTCCAAAGTGTTGCCTGGCCATCACTGTCTCCATTAACAGAACATGCTTTTCTGTGTGGTGTTGAAGCCCAGCATATTATTCCTGGGTCAGGAATAGGACCACTGTAACCTCCAAGTGCTCTTGGCCAAGTGTTAGTCAAGCAATGTCTTCTGCTCAGGTCATGTGGTGTGGTTTTGGAAACCCCTTAACTATTGCTGAGCTTTTTGTCTTGCACCACTCAGTCAGTCCTCCAGGGAAACGAGATGGAAGTGTAGAGTGGCTGAGAACACAGTCTGCCATAGCAAAGTTCACTGATGAGACCTTGCAACCAGGGAACAAATCTCCGCTCCCTCAGGCTGCCAGCAGGCCTCCTTGAGCAAACGTTTATATCAGCAATATCACAATCCCCTGAGCAGGGCAATCCCACATGTCCCCAAACCAGGGGTGGGTTCCACTTACCTTCCCCACCGGTTCGCATCGCGATGTTTTGCACGCATGCGCTCGCTCCGCTCGTGCGCACGCACACGTTCCCTCACACAATTTTGCTTCCGCACATGCTCAGTAGCTGCAATTAGCCCAAAACACAGCTGAGGAGCTGATCAGCTGTGCTTTGGGCAAAGGAATAAAGGTCAGTATAAACCCGGGGGTGGGCGGGAGGGCCCTTTTTCAAGCAGCAGAAGAGGAAAAACCTTCCAAACAGTAAAAAATTCGCAAAAAATTCGCAAAAAAATCACAAAAAAAGGAAGGCGGTGCCCACGGATCAGCACCGGCCGATCCACTTCAGTGACGTCACCAGCGGGTCGCTACCGGTTCGGGCAATCCGGTCCAAACCGGGAGGAACCCACCCCTGCCCCAAACCCAGAAAATGCCCACATATACTCCACGCTGCTCACCAACATGAACAGATAACACTTTTCCTGTCTGACATCTTGATAGGGAAGACTGTAGCATGTGATAGGGAGGACTGTAGGGTCTGCCACAGGCTAGCTATATCCATTTTCCTAATCCGGCTGCTCTTGGCCGTGTGTCCTGAATTCCAATGAATTCAGCATTGATGGTTTATAATCCAGGAATTCCCCCTCTTTCTCTCCCCCCCAAAGCAGCATCCTCTTGCACGGATGGCCATCTCACTCAAGGTTAGCTGGTTCTCTCTCACACACATACACACACCACTCCCTTGTTGATGTTCTTTGCTAGAGATACAAATGTATTTTCCTTATTGGGGGTTCATTGAGGAGACCACTGGTAAAATCCTTTGGCTACTGTGACTGTTGGGGAAAAGGTAGGACAGTGGTCCCCAACCATTACAGCTTGGCAACCCAGGGGGGGGAGAGATAGGGGAACCGGGCCAGTACACACATGAGTGCTGGCCCGCTACTTATGTAAGTTGATCTGCGCACATGTAAGCCAGCCTGCTGCTTGCATAGCCCTGTTCTGAACGGGCCATGGCCTGGTAGTGGGCTGCAACCCTAGGATTGGGGACCCCAGAGGTAGGGTATAGGTAATTCTAGATGGAGTTGCAGAGGGAAAGGGAGGGAAGGGAAGGGGTTGTTGGAACTGAGGGAGATGGAAGTGAGGGAGAGCCAGACTGAACAGGTGCCATAATGTTCATTTTGGACCTTTCTATCTTCACCTCGCCATCGCTTGTCTTGCCACAGGGAAGAGGCCATGGGCCTTAGTCTTCTATGACCTTATTTGCTGGGGCAAGAGCTCATGAATTAACAGGCAGGGCTGAAGAAAGTAGGCATCGATTCTGTCTTTGCCAGAATCATAACACTGTTAGTGTGTAGCTATGTGTCTTCTGCCATACTGGTGAGAAAGTGAATCTGGATTATGAGCTGTTTAAATTCAACATCTTGTAAACTGCAACTACTGGGTAGCCATGAGCTAGACATTATTGCTTAGTCACAGGATTTTTTAAAAAATAAAATAAAATTGGTGTGTTGGGAAAAGCATGGGTTGTACCTGAAGCTTCTTTAAGACAGAAGGGAGGAGAAATACAAATAAAAGTAAACATTTGTAAAGACAATAAATGTGCAGTGACTGTGCCTTTTTCTTTTTCTTTTCTTTTTTTCTTTTCTTTCTTTTTTTTCCTGGTCCTACTCTGGCCAGAACTCCCTCAGTTTTTGTGATTCTTGAAGTGGAAGTTGTTTGGGAATGCAGGTTTCCACACAAGAGTGATTACATGTCTGCACTTGGATATCAGGTTTTACTGCCGCTTTCTAGGCAAGTTGGACTTCAATCATTCAAATTCCTAGCTGCCACCGAGGCTGGGAATTCTAGAAATTGAAATTCAAGACACTTAGAAGATACTGGGTTAAGAGAAAGCTCTAGTGAACAAGCCACCACTGGTTGTAGGAATGAATAATTGTGCATGAATAACTGCTGAAGTTCTGTTGTTGCTGTTGCACAAGACCTTTGCAACAGGTTCTCCTGGTGCACCAATTGCGACGCTACTTGGATCAAGAGGCTCTCCTCACAATCACCCATGCCCTTTTCACCTCACGGTTAGATTATTGCAACACGCTCTACATGGGGCTACCCTTGAAGAGTGTTTGGAGACTACAATTGGTCCAGAATGCGGCTGCGCGAGCTGTCGTGGGTGCACCTAGGTACACCCATATTACACCTATACTCCGCAAGCTGCACTGGCTCCCTATTGGTCTCTGGGCACAATTCAAGGTGTTGGTTATTACCTTTAAAGCCCTATATGGCTCAGGGCCAGGTTATCTTCGAGACCGCCTTCTACCGCATAGCGACCAGCGACCAGTAAGATCCCACAGGGTTGGGCTCCTCCAGGTCCCGTCAGCTAAACAGTGCCGGCTGGCGGGCCTGCGGGGGAGGGCCTTGTCTGTAGCTGTCCCGGCCCTCTGGAACCAGTTACCTCCTGAGATCCAGACTTCCCCCACCCTGCTGGCCTTCCGGAAAGCGGTGAAGACCTGGCTGTTCCGGCAGGCTTGGGGCCGTTGATCTCGCCTCTGTAATTTGGCGAGATCCGGCCATGAAACGGTGTGTATGAGTTTTTAACTGTTTTTAACTGTTTTTATTATGTTTTCTTTTAATGGTTTTTTATATCTTAACAAGTTTTTTATATTGTTGTAAGCCGCCCAGAGTCCCCTGGGAGTTGGGCGGCATAGAAATACAATAAATAAATAAATAAATAAATAAATAAATAAATAAATAAATAAATAAATAAATAAATTTATTTTGCATAATCAGATTTACTGAAGCCTTTCTTTGGCTATTTTCTCAGCCTCCTCATAGATGCTGAACACTTAATAATGTTTGTGAAGGCACACCGATTTTAGCATGGCACATTGTATCACCATGGTTTACCTCACTTGCGGGGAAGAACACTTCTTGTTGTGGATTTGACATAAGAAGCAATGTGTCCTATGTTCAATATATTCACAAGATATTTTTTTCTATCCCCAAAAGGCAACGTGGTGTAGGCATGGGCTGTGTTTAAGTGTGGAGTGGGAGCTGGATAGTTTCCCTGAATTACAAATACTGAATGCTAGATAGAAGCACTTAAGCACTTAAGCTGCTCCTATTCTTAGGAAGATGTTTTAGGGATATGGGGCCTTTTGACTTGGGAGGGGAGGGGAGGAGAGGGCCAGAGGGCTGGATGTACCAATAGAAAAGGGCATGATGTTGCAAATGGGGATATCAGCCTAGTGATGGCCATGGGGAAATATAGTGGGAGACAGAGGCTGAGCCACTCTCTGGAAAGGTGGACTTGGCATTTAATACCAATGCTGCCTTTCATCCCTTGTGTTTGACCCCAAAACCTGACCTCCAGAGCTTTGATGGCCTTGGTCTCTGTTGCTACTTAATGCAAGATCAGTATACAATAAATCTTACCTCATTAATGATATAATCTTGAATAAGAAGGCTGACCAGGTATGCATTATGTGCACACTTCCATACACTCTCCCCAATCCATACCCTTCCTCCGTGCCTTCCCCAACTCATGCAGCACCTCTTGATCACCACCACACACACTTCCCTACCCGCACCGCCCCACCTTTCATACCATCCCTGACCTATATAGCATCTCTTTCACACTCCCAAGCACCCCTAAGTACCCTTCCCAATCCAACCTCCCCACATTATGTCCCCATGGCACCTCTCTCACACCAGTGTGACCCACATTCATTCTTCTTGTCCCACGCTGACCTCCCATGCACCTTACATACATGTCTTATATACCCCCAGGCCCCCCAGACCCCTCTTGACTACCACTTCTGTGCACTTTCACCTACCTCCCAGGCACCCCAGGCACCCTTCCTGGCCTATGCTGTCCACCCATGCACCCTCTCAATCCATGTGGCATCTCTGATGCACCCCCACATACCCTTCCCAACCCCTGTGGCGCCTCTCGTGCACTCCCACATACCACTCCTGACCTGAACCCCTGCATGCCCCCTTGTTCTCTCCCACATCTAGCAGCAGCCTACTGGTCTTGAACCTGCAACTTCCTGCTGGCTTCTCAATTACTTTCTCCCAGTAAGCTTCTCCAAGCAAAATAAATGGGAAAGCCAATAGGAATTTGAGGAAGGAAGGAAGGAAGGAAGGAAGGAAGGAAGGAAGGAAGGAAGGAAGGAAGGAAGGAAGGAAGGAAGGAAGGAAGGAAGGAAGGACTCAGTCCAACACTAGCTACATTTCACCCAGCATGAAGAGCTACTAAATTATGCTTAGTTGGGGAAAGTTGGGTTCAACATTTTATTTCTGTGCAAAAGCAAGGAGGTACACTGGGAACCCAAGTCCTAATCAAGTGTGCCAGATGGAATTCAACAAGCTCTTTTTTGCCATAAAAACACATATAAACACCAGAATGTTGTTTATTTATTTTTATTTATTAAAGTTCCTGATCTTACATCTCTTATTCCTGAAGGCATGCATAGTTTATGCTAATATCTCATAATAAGCAGGGGGGGGTGCACTTAATTAACTAAACTCTCCACCTCCTGATGTGTTTTTTAACATGCTGAGCCTTCCATCCTTCAGAGGTGGGTAAAATGAGGACCCAGATTGTTGGGGGCAATGTGCTGACTCTGTAAATCACTTAGAGAGGGCTGTAAATCACTGTGAAGCGGTGTATACGTCTAAGTGCTATTGCTATTGCTAATGATAAATTTTGTTTTACCTCTAGACCTTTGTCTGGACATTCTTAACCACAGTTTAAGCTAAATGTCACTATTACCTTTTGTTAAGGAATTGTGCAGAGTAACCTCTGCTTCTGAAGGCTTGCACAGTGAACCGTAATGTTGCAGTAGATATGAGTAATGATTCAGTCAATACACAGATACGTTAAAGTGTATAAAGGTAGTTTACTTAAAGAGATAGCACAGTCCAAATAACAGTCCGAATCATACACGTTCTATCAGTCAGTATTCAGAAGTACAGCAGTCTTCTTACCAGCCTTTCTTTGTCTTAATCATCAAACAAAGATTCTCTATTATCACAGATAGCTAGCTACACACAGAGCTTAATTGCAGACACGAAGTAACTCAGCAATGAATCAGCAATAGAGAGAGAACACTAACCATGTTCTCTCGCTCCCTCTTATGGCAATTACTGCCAGTCAGAATGCAACAATGCTTTTAAAGCAATATTACATATATACATTTAAACTTTGATTTGTGGATTGTTTATATTAACCAACCCAACCGTTTCGACAGAGTCCTAACATCTGTCTTATGTGACCGACTCAATTTTACAATTATTTTGTGGTGGTTGTTAAGCAAACACCGTGATTGTAACGCAAATGTGGCAGTTGTTAAATGAATCCATTGTTCTGGGTATTATTATTTTCTTGTGGTAAACTGGCCCAAAAGGCCAGAAACTATCAAAAAATGAGAGGTCCTTGGTGTTCTCTGTGCTTGCAGGCGTTTCA
>QLTV01003388.1:3738238-3758998 GCA_003457575.1 Thermophis baileyi
GTTATAATGTATAAACAAGTTGACTGTCCATGTGCCATTGTTGGTGTAATACAACCTTAACTGTCTAAATATAAAAACTGAATATTCACACTACTCAAAATCTTACTAGCAACATACCACTGGGCCCATAACCAATGTTAAGGGATTGTGCAGAGTAACCTCTGGGCCCTGAAGGTTTGCACAGTTCACCGTAATGTTGCAGTAGATATGAGTAATGATTCAGTCAATACACAGATACGTTAAAGTGTATAAAAGTAGTTTACTTAAAGAAATAGCACAGTCCAAATAACAGTCCGAATCATACACGTTTAGTCAATCAGTATTCAGAAGTACAGCCGTCTTCTTACCAGCCTTTCTTTGTCTTAATCAACAACCAAAGATTCTCTACTATCACAGATAGCTAGCTACACACAGAGCTTACAGACACAAAGTCACTCAGCAATGAATCGGCAAAAGAGAGAGAGCACTAACCATGTTCTCTAGCTCCCTCTTATGGCCGTTACTGCCAGTCAGAATGCAACAATGCATTTAAAGCAATATTACATATATTACATTAAACAGTGATTTGTGGCTTGTTTATATTAACCAACCCAACCGTTTGGACAGAGTCCTAACACCTTTCCTTATTCTGGCAATGGGCCTATTTGCAAAATTTTCAGCACAGTTACAAAGCCAGCTAGACTGACACGTCTCACCTATGAAGCCATGAAGCATTTGTGGTCAGCTTCTTTAGCTTCTTCTCCCAGGTTCCAAAGCAAGTGTCAGCTAACTGCTGATTCTAACAATGGCTGCATGAAGCAAAAGCACAGAGAAAGTAATTCAAGTAGAGTAGCTCTGGCTAAAGTAAAGTCGTGGCTTGTAAAAGCTCCTAATAGTTTGCTAGCAGACTATAAGTCAGGTTTTTAGAATGAAGGGTGAAAAGGAGGGAAGGAGGGAGGAAGACTTTTGATGCTACCTGCCAGCTTCATGCAAGGAAACTCAATGGGGAAGCCAGCAGGAAGTTGGAAGTCACTCCCACTGCTTTTTTCGTCCACCTATGGTCATTCTGTTTCTCTCTTTAGGTAAGGAAATACCTATGAAATGATGACCCAACAGGGCATGAATTGTCTACTTATAACCCAAATTCTTAGTCCATTTTTATTCTGCTCTCTTACTTCTTCTTCTTCTTCCATATCAAATCTTAGCAACAGTTTATACATTTTAGCAGTCACATGTGCACCAGAGGTGGGATTCACTTACCTTCCCTACCGGTTCGCAAATGTGAGTGCGCGCACGGCCTTCTGTGCATGCGCAGTGCTTGCGCATTACATCGGGGTGGGTGGGCGGAGCCTCCCACAGTCACCGCTACCGGTTCGCGCGATTCGGAGAGAACCGGTTGAATACCACCACTGATGTGCCCTGTTTATGCACACAATTTGGTTTCAAATTCTGTTTTATGTTTTCAGTTCTGAGGATTATACTGACAACTCCCTAGTTTTCAGAGGCACTCTGAAGGATGAAATGACAAGAGCCGTTGGAGGAAGACAAAGTGAATCCAACCAAGCACAGGTAAGAACCTTTATTAAGATTGTCTTATGGAGATAAAAGCAGTGAAATGGGCTTATTTCCTCATTGTAATGGCCACAATTAGTTAAGCAGTGGCTCTGTGTCAAGTAACCAGTTCCCCTTTTTTTTTTTTTTTGCTAAGGAGGGGCCTAGGAAGTCTTACTGAGTGGCTGTGAGGATTACTGTAGCCATCCATTGGATTAAAGTTCCTCAGATCTTCTTGGAGTTAAAGTCTAGCTGGGCAAGTCCTATGGAAGCGATTGATATATGGTCTTGCCAATTACAGTAGCTGGAAGAGTTTCAGATAGCTAGTCCTGAGGAAGCAGGCAGGGTGATGAATGCTGTTTTGCAGAACTGGATGGTTGCCAATTGTTAGTGACTCTGCTCTCGCACAAGTAGCAGTAGCTCTCAGTATGCTTCCAGGTACAATTCAAGATGTTGGGATCTTTAAAGTTCTGCATGGCACAGGGCCAGATTTCTAGGGAATCTGGTTGTCTCTCATGGTTTATGCCTGTACTGCCAGATGTAACAGGATAAGAACTCTCCAGTTCTCTTCTATGAAACATTGTCATCAAGGGGGGACCCAGAATGTGGCTTCTCTATCATGGCACATTCTGATCAATGCAATAGCTTCCCCCTAAAATCTGAAGGGCTCCAGCCCTCTTGATCTTCTAGACAGCCCAAGAAGACTTGGCTTTCCCCCCAAGCATTAAGAACAAGATGCTAGTGGAGCTTAATATCAATATTTTTGTGCTGTAGGTTAGTTGTGCAGTGCTTTGGTTATTAAACCATGATTATTTTTATTTGTATGTTTTATTTATAATTTGGAGTTTCTCCCCTTGGGCATTGGTTGTTAGCTGCCCAGAGATATTTATGTAAGGCCATATTCATTTTCTGAATAAATAGCAATTAATTTTTAAAACTGCTTTGCTATAACTGTTAAAATTGTCTTGTGAATTAGTTAGAGTAGTATAAAGCCGGACCAAGAAGCTCCTCTTTATAGCCGTAATGTAGTTCACTCCTTCCACAGTCTGGAATATCTATAGGACCGCCAGCTCACCAGTTCATGTAGGGTTTTGCAAAACTTTCAGTAAAATCTTCCCTACAAAGTTTTTTTTAAATAGCTATCTTCATCAAATATTTATTTGTACTTCATTCTTGGGGGGGGGACCCTGACCAGTAAAGGATGTTTGTTGTGGTTGTTGATGAGGGTGATTGTAATTTAAGTTGGCGGGCTTTGTGTTGTATGGGTTCTGTTTATAGGAGAGGAAAAGTAGAAGCTTGGTCCTGATACTTTGCCCTTCAAATACACCTCACATAGACTTATGTAAAATTAAACAGCATTTTTGGATTCCCTTTGGAACTACGAGAGTATGCTACTGTCAGGCGTCCTGCCATTGGAACATGTAGGAAATGCAATTTTGGCAGCAAGAACAGAGCATGATGTACAATTTAAAAAGAGATGGCTCTAATGGTTGCTTTCCTTCACATTGAAAGCAATCGTGACAAGAGTTGCTCCTGCCCTTCTGCATTCCTGACACTAAGATGTGGGCAATGCAGAACAGAATGTGCTTGGCAAAGGTTTAAGCTCCAATGGAATGGAAGTATCACTCAGAGAAAAATGCTGATGCCCGTCTAGCAAGAAGAAAGAAAACAAACTAAGTGCAAGGCAGAAAAGCTCCTGGACAGCCATTTAGACAAAGTAAATCTGTCAGACGTTCACTTGAAAAACAACTCTGGAGTGGCTGCTCAGTAGAAACAGTGAGAGCCGTGGCTTGGGAAATGGAGTTCTATTGGTATGAAGGGTAAGATCTTGTAGGTCAAGCTCAACTTCTAGTGACTTGATGAATGTGTCTGTATAGTTTTCTTGGCAAAGCTATGGAAGTGATTTGCCATTATGTTCTTACAGGATATTTTCTTGACTTCCCTGTCTGGTCCATAACCCTGACCTTCCTTGGTGCTTTTCCATCTATTACATATTCTGTCCCTGTTTAGTTTTTTGAAATCAGACAAGATCATCTAGATGTTGCCACCTACTTGGGACTAGTGTAAAAGAGAATAAAGCATATCTGAACATTTTCTCTGCAATCTGGAAGATGCAAGATAGGAGATTACTATTTTTAACAATAATTTCATAAACTCACCTTTAGTATACCCATTGATATTGATCTAGGCCAGGGGTGTCAAACTCACGTCATCACGGCGGTGTCACATGACGTATCGTGATTTTCCCCCTCTTCGCTAAACTGGGCATGGGCATGGCCAGCGCGTGATGCATCCGGCCCATGGGCCAGGAGTTTGACAGCCCTGATCTAGGCCATTCCTGAACTTGGCCATCCTCAAGGAAATATTCTTCCATCCCTCTAATTTTTCTTATATCTCCAATTCAAAAATATGTTTGCTATTTGGCTCCAAACATCAATTACACCAATACACCACAACACACATTTTTGTAGAGGAAGATGGAGATGAAAGATCAATTACAGCAAGTGGCACCAAACTAGTTATTATTTTCTCTTTGTTCTATAACATCTCTTGGTGGGTCTTGGAACCCTGAAATCTAAAATGATTCTGTTCTCTCAGCAACACTGCATAATGAGATGGAATTTGGGCTTCAGCAAATTTGTTCAGTTTTATGGAGTATTACATCAAAATGCTGTGAAATTAAATTCCACTATCACGCCACAACCGTCAAGCTGCTTTTCTCTGTGGTGCTGAGATGCGGAGACTGTGCTAACATGGTGAACGAGGAGGAGGAGGAGGAGGAGGAGGAGGAGGAGGAGGAGGAGACCGCTGAGGAGGCAGCTTGTAACCAGAAACCAGCAGCTATTTCTAGCTGGTGTAAGTTGTGAGGGTCACACAAACTCCCAAGAGTCCAAGCTGGGTCACCCCACAGCCAATGACAAGCTTTCAAAGGCAGGAATAGAAAAGGCTGTTGGGAGGAAGAGAGAAGGTGACCTCAAGCGACCCACTCATTAGGTCAGGTCCACAAAAGAAGGAGGAGGAGGAGGAGGAGGAGGAGGAACACAGACCATAAATGGGGCATGAGAAAATAATGTAGGGGAAATAAAGAGAAGGCAGAGAGAAGAGAGAACGAAAGAGAGATGAAATGGCAGTGGAACTGGGACATGGATGGCTGTGAGCAGCAACAGCCAGCTGTCTCTGGAGAGTCATGGCTCAACCCTGTCCTTCACTTTGAATTAAAGCAAAGGACAATTGTCAAGTGCTGACAATTGCAGAAAATGCAAATAATCTGGAAAAGCAAGCGAAAGTTACAAGCGTTCGGGGGGGGGAAATTCAATATATCTTTAGAAAGCAATCATAGTTAGGTTTTTTTTAAAAAAATCCAAACTCTACAGTTGGATGATGCCTTTATTATGTCTAGCCAAAGGATACCAAAGCAAGCTTTCCAGTTCTCCAGAATTCCCCATCAAACAAGAGGTGGACATACAGAAAGGAACTCCTAACCCATGATTTTGCTTATCCCACCCTATCCATCAAAAATCCAGACTTTAATTTTTTTCCCCTTGCACTTGCAAACACCCCCTTCCTGCCCCCTGCCCCCTCCCACAGTCTCACAGAATGCCCAGTCCAAATAATTCATTCTCAGGCAAAAACACTGTTTCCTTCTTGCATAATTTTCAAGGGAATTCTGCTTTTCCCTCCCCTCCATTTCTCCCCCCCCACCCCGTGCTTCCTGCCACTTCTTCTCCTTCCTTCCATCTGTCTTCCCTTAAAAAGTTCTTCATCTACGTTGGCAATTTCATGACCCATTTCTTACATTAAGGAATTATGCAACAAAATGCTCTCTGTTCAATTCTCAGCTGTGTAAACATTTTACCCAGCAACAAGCCAAAACCTATGAACAAAGGCCATGAGAAAGCTAAGTGTTTGATGAAAGAAGACCACAGTTCTACCTTTTTATGGTCTCCCTTCTCTGGAGGGCAACAAGAATCCAGCTAGCCCCGCTGGATTGCCTAGCTGTAGGAAAACGAAAAGGGGTCTCTTCCTCCAGCCCACAGAAACCAGAATGCTACACTCTTCCACAATCCTAGGAGCTCTTGATCAGCAGGGAGTCCTCGGAACACTTGGTGCTGTGAATGTCCTCAGCTTAATAGTCCCTTCCTCGCTCAGGTGTGTTTTAAGTTCCAATCATGCAAACCCCAGCAGTTTACAAGAAAGTAAAACAGACCTCGATGGGATGGGGTATTTTTAAGAAGAAGAAAAAAACCCTTCCTTTCTCTCCCACTTGAATGTGGAGGTGAAGGGGGGTGGTCCTAACAAGGTAAAGCCTTCATGGGAATAAAAAGGTAAAGGTTTCCTTGTCAGTCACGTCCAGCTCTTGGGCGTGGTGCTCATCTCCATTTCTTGGCCGAGGGAGTCAGTGTTGTCCAAAGACACATGGCCAGCATGACTCTATGTCAAAGGCGCACAGAATGCAGTTACCTTTCCACCGAAGTGATACCTATTAGTCTAGTTGCATTTGCATGTTTTAAAACTGCTAGATGGGCAAGAGCTGGGACAAGGAACGGGAGCTCACTGTTGCGCAGAAATCGGGTGTCGAATCCGGGCTGTCGGCTCTCCAGTTGACAAGCTCAGAATCTTTAACCGCTGAGCCATCGCGCCCCTTTTCAAGGGAATAGCATGGATTAATCACACTTTTGAGCTTGTTATGAAATATGAGTTTTTCTCCAGTTTAAAGATACCTGGCACATTCAGTTGTGGCCCCCCTGTCCCCAGGGCCTACAAAAGCTGCCCCTTAAGCTTCCCCGTCCTCTAATGAAAGTGGTGCCTGCATTAGCCTGCCAGAGGCTTTCTGATCTAGCAAAAGCTGAGAGTTTAAGGAGGCTGGCACAGAGGAAATTCAAACAGGCACACTTTTCTAATTTCCATGACAACTGTAATAGGGTATTTGCTGGACTCAGGAGTGTGTGTGTGTGTGTGTGTGTGTGTGTGTGTGTGTGTGTGTGTGGGGGGATCTTTTCACACCGAGTGAGCTTGTCCTCATTTGCAAACTGAAGCTGGAGCTTCTGGAGAGCTATATTGGGAAAGAAATGGTATGTTTATTTGTAGATATTTAGGACTGGAGCATCAACTCATGCTAATAGGATGCCCTACATTATTTAAAGATGCAGTTTGCATGTGATCTGCTTCTCTTTGGAATGGCATTGCTCTGCTCTATATGTCTACACATATACACTTATGACTATACTATTGTTTACTGTATGATAGACTGGAGAAATGGCACTGTAGGGGATTCATTGCTGCAAGCATTCCTTTGACTTCCAACTCATCTAACTGGAGCATAGCAAGCAAAGTATAATATGAATAGCAATAAATTCTGAGATCATCATAATGAAATTTAAGTATGTGGATCAAACTGATCACAAAACAGACAATAACTATGAATACAAAGGAGGAAGTTTCACATGGTTTATAAAATAAAACCGATTCAGATCCAAAGACAGCATATGGGGAATCCAGCTGCCTATTTATTGCTCTTTGCTTTAGGGGGCACTTAAGCCCAAGTAAATGATAGTGCCTGCTATATTACTGGACTCACTGATGCTGTGGTAGAAACAAGGAAGGAAAGGAACTAACACCCCCACCCCCGATGTATTCCATCATAATGTATGCTGACTGAGCTCGGTTTGCAAGTAATGATCTAGGAACTAAGAAGTAATAACTAGCTTCAACATTATTATACTAATATTCTGGCCAAGTCAGATTCATCCATTCATGTGGTCTCTGGAATGCATAATCCAGGCTATGATGGACTATCATCAAACACTTAGAGATGGCTCAGATAACTGAGTCATGGCTCAAACTGTGGAATTGGAAGGTGGAAAGTCATCAGTGATCCCAAACAAGCTAATTCAAAGGATACATTACTCTAACCATCCCTATGCATATAAAATATCTATGCATGTAGAGTCAGTTTGATGTCGTAGTTAAGGCACCAGGCTAGAAACTGGGAGATCATGAGTTCTAGTTCTGCACAAAGCTAGCTGGGTGACTTTGGGTCTGTCACCCTCTTCTAGTCATAGGAAGGAACTGCAGGATTACTTCAGGCAGTTTCCAGGAGTCAACATTGACTCAAAGCAGAGGTGGGTTCCTCCCGGTTCGGACCGGTTCACCCGAACTGGTAGCAACCCGCTGGTGACGTCACGGAGCTGGTTCGGTCGGTGCCGGTCTGTGGACACCGCCATATTTTTTGGGGAAATTTTGTTTTTTGGATTTTTTTTCCTTCTGCGCATACACAGAAGCCAAGTTGCCGGCACTGTGCATGTGCCGCCATCTTGTTTTCGGCTTTTGGGGGGGGGTTGGAATTTTCGGCATTGCGCTTGCATGCGCGCGAAGCATGCGCATGCGCACGCCCACAAGGCACAGCCACGTGGCATGGGAGGAAGCGAACCGGCGGCGAGGTAAGTTAGAACCCACCCCTGACTCAAAGGCACCCCCATTAAAAAACCGTTTGCGTACTGATCCCTCAGTAATGTAGGCAGCTTAGCATTTATGTTGCTTTGAGATTTATTCTTTTGTGTCTTTGTTTATTGGTTTTATTGTTGATACTGCAATTGATTAGTTTGTAAGCAGATCTGAGTGCAGTTTTTCTCTTCTATTTATAGAAAAGCAAGACAAAAAGCAGAGATTACTGATATACACCTAAAAAGGACTAATACTTTGCAGGTGCTTAACAGTTGACACAAATTACTAATTTCCAATTAAAAGTTTGTTTTTGACATTTAACACTGAGAGACATTTAGTTCTGGACCTCTCTTATGTAGGATGCCTCCGGGCTTGGTTGTCTCACACTCCTATTTAACATAAAGCAACTGAGTGAAGTCATTGGTGACATGAGGTAAGATATCATCAGTAAGCTGATGACACCTAATTGTACATCTCCACCTCAGGCCAGGCAAGTGAGGCTGTTCAGGTGTTTACGCAAAGCAAATATCTGGATGGCGAAGAACCAGCTTCAACTCAACCCTAGGAAGATGGAATGGCTCTGGGTTTTAGAGCCAGAGTGGCAGCTACGGCTAGGGAAGTTTTTAAAATTTCTATATGGTAACACTGGTTGTGCCCATTCCTGGATTGGTCAGTCACTTCCTGATTGAACTTCAGCAGTGCACTATACATTGAAGACTAGCTGAAAGCTTCAGTTGGTCCAGAATGCAGCAGACTGTTCAATTCTGGGTGCTCCAGATTTTGCCTGTTACACTGCTGCTCTGTGAGTTGAAGACTCCCAGTTTCCTTCCTGATGCAATTCAAGGTGTTTAGTTATCATCCTTAAAGCCTTAAATGACAAAGGGCCAGGATATTTACAGCTCTCTCTCTCTCCCCCCCCTCTCTCTCCTCTCTCTCTCTCTCTCTCTCTCTCTCTCTCTCTCTCTCATTTATCTGCCCATTCCACTACATCACATAGGGTAAGCATGTTCTAGGTCCTCACTATTAAGCAATGTCATATGGTGGACCTAGAATGTGTGACTTCTTTGGAGGAATGCCTGCCCTATGGAATACTCTGGAGGTTCCTTATTCTTTTAGCCTCCTGGAAGGCTATGAAGACCTGGCTCTTCCCCCAGGTTGTCACTGGCCAATATGGGAGTTGTGCACAACACTTGTGTAGTTGATATGTGATACCTATGGCACCTTATCTGGAGTATTTGGTGTGGTTTTTAACTTCGGGGAAATCTGGATTTTATTTTTCACATATTTATCACAATTTGAACGTTGTTATCCACCTGAAGTTATATTCTTTTACATGAGGAGCCATATAAATCTCAGAAATGAATAAAACGTTTAATGCACTTTTTCCCACTGGGTTGGATTACAACTCCCGTGTAGTTCATGCTATTGTGGATTATGAGATTAATATAATTTATTTGGAGAATGCCAGTTCGGGATAAAATATCATAGACAATTTACAACTGCAATACGAAAAACAGTTTTTGTTCTACTGTATATTAGCCTGCCTGAGTATTAAACTCTTGCAGGGAGTGATATCTTTGGTGCTTTTCTAATCGTGTATATGAGTCAGGGGTGGGCTGCTGTGGGTTCACAGCGGTTCAGGAGAACCTCTAGCTAAGATTCTGTGCAGTTCAGAGAACCCCCAAATCCCACTCCTGGCTGGCCCTGCCCACCCCACCCCGTCCCTCCCAGGAGTCCCCACGCGGCCCATTTTGGATGCAGGTAAGTGCAGGGCATGCGCGAAGGCTCGGGGAGGGTGAAAAATGGGCCTACCAGAAGTTCGGGAAGGCCGGAAATGTTTCCGGCCTCCAGAGGGCCTCCAGAGCCTGGGGAGGCCGTTTTCACCCTCCTGGAGGCTCGAGGAAAGCCTCCGGAGCCCGGGGAGGGCAAAAACGCCCCACCACCACCATGATGCAGGAGGCCGACTAGGCCACGTCCACTATTGCCATGCCCACCCAGCAACCAGGCAGAGAACCCCTTGCTAAATATTTTGAAGCCCACCCCTGATATGAGTGCACAACAAAATACAGAGCTTTTTTAGCTCTCAGGTTATAGAATTTCTGCCAAGAACATATTAATCCAATGCAATACTATCAATTTTTGAGAAATCATCATCATTACCATAATCATCAATCATCTTATGTTTTACAATGAGTTGGGTGCTTGTGATACATTATGGGTTTTGTTTTGCTATTGTTCTTATGTTATCCCATTTTGTTTGAAGTGATATATAATTATAAGTCGTTCCATTTTCTTAAAAAAAATATTCCAGCCACCTCCACCCCACTACCCACAACTAGTCTTTAAGGTAGGGAAGACCGGGTGATGTTTTTGGATCTTTTATCAGGCATAAGCAGGACCCTTCCTGATTCTTCATCAGACATAAGCACAACTCTTCCTTGGATTCATGAGCTGTGAAATAGGAAAACTGTTCCTTATTGTGTTCAAGTCCAACTACTCTTCTGTATAGCCCAGCACTGATTAAGTTGACTGAGGTTTTCTAAGGTAAAAGAGACTTCCTAGAGCTGCTGGAAAGAGATTTTTTTAATGTAATCTCCTACAGTACTTTTCACAATATCCTACTTTGTAACTAAACCTGTATGCATGTATAATTGAAATAATTGCATATTCATTCAGTATTAGCCTTTCCCTCCATTAGCCTTTAACTCAAAGAGTAGGTAATCCTTTTGCAGTTCCCAGAGCATTCCCAGAATACCTAGAGCATACGTTGAGTGGTGAGACTGAAAAGTCCAGCCTTTTCAAATAATTTTTGTTAGGTTGAAGCAGGGTTGTGGTATTTGAATTGGATTCCTGAAAATCCGAATGTCAAACCTTGAAATTTGTGCAGAAACAAATGAGATATATCCTGGGAATTTCATATTGGACACATAGAATCTACAGTCTAAACAGGGGTTGTTCTGTATTTTACAGCTGTGTGATGTCTGAAGATCAGCATGGTCTAAATACTTCATCCATATTTGGACAGAATCAAAATCATGCTCTTGATCAAGATTATATAGTTTTGGGGCAAAAGAATATCTTATACACATCTATTCTGTAAACTAACACACATGTACCTTTCAGGACACACATTTAAAACCTGCAACACTGAAGATGACATTTCAATGTGTAGACAGTTTGAGGGTTTTGAGATTCTTCAGCCACATGAACAAGTCCATTAACAGACACATGTAACTGGTCCAGACACAAGAAGCCATGTCAAAAGAACCATGGAACTGATCCATGTACTTCTCTTCTGTCTTGGTTTGTAGAAAGTGGGCCTGCTTTTTGCAGTAATACAAAAGCTTTGGCATGTATTATCACGTTTTCAGACTTTTTACCTTTGATGTACCAGACATATAAAATCCTCAGAGTTAGTGCAACTGTCTGGCACATGGCTCTTGCCAGAAAAATGGCAAAAAAGAAGGAAAAAAAACAAGGATATGTCAAAGAAGAAATATACCATGAGATGATAAAAATTCAATTCACTCCATAGCAGTAATCCTTGAATCACCTACACTAAATACAACAGTGAGCTTTTATTATGAGATAATTAACATAGTGAGATAGTCATCCCATCAACCTTCAACCAAATGCTGCTCTTATTGGTGTGTGAACTATTCTAGGAATTTGTATGTAAGGCTTTAATGGCAAAAAGCAAAATGCTTTATTACCATCCTTCTTCCCCAGAAAAAATAAGTCAACTTATTTTATTTTATTAATAGGAACTGGAACTGGAACTGGAAGAGGATATGGATATGTGAGTGTAACAGTGGGCTGGGGGATTTAATTCCATGGAGAGAAACAACCATGAAATTATTATTTTTAATCTATAAAAATCTCAAATAAAAAAAAATCAAAGCACTTCATCCATTGGACTATATTAGATCTATCTGAACTGTCCTTTGCCAAGAATAAAAAGAACAATAAACAAGCATTAATTCATTTTACCTATCTTTAAGACATAAATTACTGAGAAAAAGTGATGCATAGAAAGGAAATAGAATTTACAAGGAAGCTAAACCTTAGCCCACTGCCTTCTAAACACCTTGTCATTAAGAAAAATGATATTTGCAAGAGAGAGATCTGTTGGGGATACTTGGCTGGCAATTAACCAGGACCCATTAGCCAATGAATTTTTCAATAATTCAATAATTTCAGGATCTACCAATCAGAATCATTATTATTTAAAAAAAAAAACTTTCTAAAGCATGTGCAATGCTGGACCATTTTTCCTCTTTCTAAACTAGATATCTGCCCAATTACTGACAGCTGAAATTATAAGTTTATAAAAATCCGTTAGCTTTTGAAAGAGACTAATTCATTAAGCCACACATCTTCTTTTACGAATGACTAGTATGACACAGAAGAGGTGTACAAACTTTTCAGTTTATGTCATTGTAGTTGATCGTAATTAAAATATTGTCCAATTGTGGTTTCTTACTATGTTTCTGATGAATTAACATTTGTGCTATTATTTTTTATTTCCTTAGAAGAAATGAGCTTCTTTTCAACATCAAGGAGATTTTTTTAGTCCCTGAAGTGACATACTCTTACTTACAGAGCTCGGAAAAGAAACTGTGGTCTTCATGCATCCACCAGTCCTTTTTGGTCTGTTTGTTTTGGGGGGGGGAGTCAGCACAATAGTATAATACCATTATACTATTTATGCTGTGCTCCTGGGGGGTCACAAAATCCCCACAACATTATAGTATACCATAATAACCGAATCAGAGATGAATAGAAAGATACCTCAGCACAGGATGATTGGAACTGTGGGCTTATAAAATCTGAGCACCTGGAACTCCATTCAGCCCCAATGTTTAACCACTAAATTATTCAGACAGAGTTATTATTTGTGAATGGGCCCAACTTCGAGTAAATAACAGAATTATTATCAGGATGAAAACTGTGGGAGAGAAAATGTGACAAAAGGTAATATTGCCTTGATCTCCTTGGTTAAGAATACGATAACTGAATAATGATTAGAGAGATGATCTACCAGTGAAAGTGAAGATATTGTGCAGGGAAAAATCATACGGGATAACTATCCTGAGGAAACAGACTCAAGATAATAATTTCCCCCATAGAAAGAGCTCCGACAGTATAGGCCTAAGGTACTCATAAAGCTGCTTGTGTACAAAACAGTCATGCAGACATTTTTGACAAGAGTCCTTAAATTTCCCCCTTTATTTTTCATGTTTTCTTGTCAAGGTTTAAAGATGTCTTCACATCCAGGACAAGCTACTTCCCAATTCAAAGCTCTCCTTGCCTGTTAAAAAATATTCAACAGATGGCAGGTTCTTGGCCTATTGCCCCTGTTCTTCCATAAGAGGGGCTGTGGATTAGCTGAAGAAAAGGAATACTGTACTCATATCAATTGGGAACATTCAATCAGTGGGAATGGTACTACATGCCTTTTAGTCTTTTCTGAAATATGAAAAAGTACAAACATGTGACGGAGGGACACTGTGCAAGAGCTACTAACTGGGACAGGAAAGGTGATCTCCATCTCTGACTCCAGAACCTCGCCTTGGTGTGTGTGGGGGGGTAGCTTTAAATTAGATAAATTATGCAGTTATTCCATATCAATATGATCCCTTCAGCCACATCTAGTAGGCTTTAGACTGCGGAGCCGAGACTAGCCCTGGACGTTTCAGCACCATGGACAGAGGCAACTGTCTCTCTCATTAAGATTGTGAAATTCATTGAGCAAGCAGCGCGAAGGGCATTTCCAAGGAGGGAAAGTAGGATAGCAAGTTGCACAGAAGCAGTGGTGAAATTCAATTTTTTTTACTACCAGTTCTGTGGGCGTGGCTTGGTGGGCATGGTGTGGCTTGGTGGGCGTGGCTTGGTGGGCATGGTGTGGCTTGGTGGGTGTGGCTTGGTGGGCGTGGCAGGGGAAGGATATTGCAAAATCTCCATTCCCACCCCAGTCTGGGGCCAGCCAGAGGTGGCATTTGCCGGTTCTCCGAACTACTCAAAATTTCCGCTACCGGTTCTCCAGAACCTGTCAGAACCTGCTGGATTTCACCCCTGCACAGAGGGCACCCAAAGGTAAAAAGGTAAAAAAAATACTGGTTGGAATTGCATTTCCTGCCTGGTGAGAGCACCATGGGCAGCGGTAGGTCTGCAAAGTTGGGGGTGGCAGAATCATCTAACCCCGTGATAGCGAACCTATGGCACACGTGCCAGAGGTGTCACGCAGTGCCCTCTCTGTAGGAACGCAAGCCGTCACCCCAGTTCAGCTCTGCTGTGCATGCGCACACGCCTCCCGCCGGCCAGCTGGTCTTCGGGTCTCTGTCGCGCATGCGTGGGGGGGGGCACATGCACGGGGGCAGGGTGCATGCATGGGGGCCACGCATGCATGTGTGGAGGACAGGGCGTATGCACAGGGGCCATGCACGCATTGCATTTTGGGGGTTTGGGCGCGCACATGCGCGCTTTGGGCACTCGGTCCGGAAAAGGTTAGCCATCATTGATCTAACCCAAAAGACTGCAGATAGTTTCAGCACTCAGAAATACATTTCCCAGGCCTATAGTGGGAATGCCACACTTGTTCCTAATCTAAATCCCTGCCTACTTTTTGTCCCCAAAGTTGCTTTCATGACTGCTTTATACAACATGCAGCTTGGCCTATTTTAGTTTGTGTCGGCATTATCCCATATAATCCCTTACATTATCCTATACAATACAGGAATTCTGGAAGTTGTCATTCCAATATATATTAAGAAAACGAGGCTAGAGGAAATTAATATAATCTGAGCTTTTAAAAGGGAAGAAGGCCAGTTCAAATGAGGACAATAATTGACAATAAGCAACATGGCACCCTTCAGATGATTTGAACTACAGTTTCAACAATCTTATATCATTAGCCATGTGGCTGGAGCTGAGAGTAGCTGAAATGCAAAAATTGTTATAATAATTGAGGTGACTATCTGCCTATTAATAGGGTTTTTCTTTTTCTGGAATTATCTAAAATTGGGATTTCCCATAATCCATGCAGCAATTCAAGTCCACTAAGATTCCAATCCAGTAATCATATGGTAAAAATATGCCTTTGTTGGAAGAAATGTCCATCTGGGTTCAGTTCCAAGTGGGAAGAAAGACACTGGAAACATGGAGGATGCTTGGAAAGATGGTTTAATGGTGAAGCAGAACCACCAAGCATGTGTGATTCTCAATAGATCACATGGAGTGGAGAGAGAGAGATATTTATACCCTCCCTTGGGCCTTGTAAGAAATTTATTCTATTGGTTGCAGTCAGACTCCCATGGGGCTATGCAGTCATAGCTGAGGTTGTCTGTGTCCCAGGCTTGGTTGAATCTTGCTGGGTGATGATGTAATGAAGAGGGTTGTGTTCTGAAAGGGTGTTGGGCAATTCCTATTATGGCTTAATAGCTTTGTCCTGGTTTGGATCTTGAGTGAGGGCTAATCCTATCACCCTGGAGCTGAAGGCCTTTTGTCTTGTAGATAGGATGGCCCAGTCTTTTTGGGGCTATTAACAAAGGTGAGGGCTGCTTTCCAAGAGCATGTTTCTCCTTTTCTCATCCAGGGAGGTATAATATTCTGCCTTTTTAATATTTCCTAGAATATTTCATTCTTCTAGGAGAGGAGTGGGTGCTAACTTCCTACACCTTCTCCCAGTGTTGGTACTGCCAGAAACTTACCATCCAAAAGAGCTGTCAGCATTGTAGAAGAAACAGCCAGGAGAAGATTGTGAGAGGAGTGGGCAGAGAATAAACCAGCGGTTCTCAACCTGTGGGTCGCCTAAGCGCGCGCTAGCCCGCCATCTTGGTGACTGGCAACGCGCACGTGTGGGGAGGGGGCGGGGAGGGGTTGCGGCAGCGGGGCGGGGGTCACGGCATTAGGAAGGTTGAGAACCATTGGAATAGACAAAGAAGAGGTTAAGTTTCAGTGCTACAATCTAAATAGGGCAAGTATCTTCAAAATACTTTGTTGATATTTGCAATCTTTGCTACATATGAAAACACCAAGATGTCTTGTGGCCCCTTAGGAACGATAATGAAAGTTTTCATTAATCTACAGTTCCCTTTCTCTGTTGCCATAATAAACTTATTTTCTGGTGATAATAAAAGTCTTTATTGGGATTGTATGTGTTATGCATGGCTTTTTGAATCTTATGCTATCCCTAAGAAGGAATTAAATTGAACAGGTAGTTAACTACCAAATTATAAACATGACAGCACTGCTAGGTTTTGAACTAGCTCAGGGCTGCATTTTTCCCTTCTATTATGGTGCCTAGACTAGTGCTGGGCTAGAAGATCAGAAATCTGAATTCAACTTTGCCTGCCATCAGCTGTGATGCTGGCTGATACAAGCTGCCTTGCAGGCCCATTATGAGCTGAACATGTTTGCCTGATCTCCTTCAAGAAAGGGCAGAATACAATAATCATAAACAGTATAAATAGCACAGAAGTGATCAAAAATATCTTTTTGAGCTGCAGGGCAACTGGCAGGGAGCTAAAGCAGAACAGCTGCTGAGTCAGGGCCTTCCTATTTGCTATGGCATAACCTTGAGTGAGAGATCCTCTGTAATCACAGAGTCTATGGTACCAATATTTGAGCTGAGATTCAGTATCTGGATGTACAATCACATATGGGGAAAAAATCTGAGAATTAGATCAATGAATAAGGCAAGTGTTTTGTGTTAATATATAGGTATATTTCAAGGCCAGTTGTCCTATTCACAGTATTACATTGGTTGAGATAATGGAAGGAGTTCAGAAATGCAAATACTGAACCAACTATTCATTGCTAGTAGTGCTACAGTTAAAATCCATTGCATCACAATGATCTTCCCTTCTAACAGTTTCCAGACATCAACAACCTCTCCAGGAAGGGTAGAAATGTATAGCTGAGTGTTACTCAAATATTGATGGCATCTTATCCCAAATTGTTAAATGACCTCTCCCGGCAACTTCATACAGATATTAAATAGTATGAACCAAGTCTTGCAGTGTCTGATATTGGAACACTCAATGCTGTTTCCCTATAGCTACTGACTAGAACCATCCTTCAGGTGATGAGCTAAACCAATGGGACATAGTGATTCCTCTTCCCAATCCTTGCAAGCTGTTCAGAAAGAAATAATATTCAATGGTATTAAATGTCACAAAGAGGTCCAAAAGGATTAGGAGGGATGAATTTCTCCAAATCCAAGTCTTAGTGAAGGTCATTTCTAGAGTAACCAGTGTTGTTTCTGTCCCATGGTTGGACCATAATTCTGATAATGTTTTTAGAAGGAGATACTGTAGATAGATGTTAAGTTAGGGCCAATGATTGGACAAGGCTTGGGGAGTGCAAACAAGGTAAGCAGGCATGTCAAGGCAAATAGAAATGGGAAATCAAAGATCCATGGACAAAGAGCAAGGCATGTTCAGATATAGTATCCATTCATGAGGCCTAGTTTGGTTCTCACAACATTCAATCTGAAGGCTCTTGAACCAGTATGGAGATAGTTATAGTTATTCATTCTATTCAGGGATAGGTAATACATGATGGATCATGATCTAACAAAATGAAATTCAGTGTAGATAAAAATAAGGTTCTACATTTAGGTACTAAAGACCAACTTGTACAAGTATAGACTATGTAAAACTTGGCTTAATGCCAGTAACTATGAGAAGGATCTTGGAGTCCTAGTGGACAATCACATAAACATGAGCCAACAGTGTGTGGCAGCAGCCAAAAAAGCCAATACAGTCCTGGGCTGCATTAATAGAGGGATAGAATCAAGATCACATGAAGTTCTAGTACTGCTTTACAAAGCCTTAGTAAGACCACACTTGGAATACTGCATCCAGTTCTCATCACCACAATACAAAAAAGATGTTGAGACTCTCGGAAGAGTGCAGAGAAGAGCAACAAAAATGATTAGGGGGCTGGAGGCTAAAACATACAAAAAACAGTTAAAGGAACTGGGTATGTCTAGTTTAATGAAAAGAAGGACCAGGGGAGATGTGATAGCACTGTTGCAATATTTGAGGGGCCCCTACAAAGATAAGGGGGGCTCAAACTATTTTCCAAAGCACCAAAAGGCAAGACAAGAAACAATGGTTGGAAACTAACCAAGGAGAGATGCAACCTAGAACTAAGGAGAAATTTCCTAACGGTGAGAGCAATTAATCAATGGAATAGCTTGCCTTCAGAAGCGGTGGGTGCTCCATCACTGGAGGCCTTAAAAAACCTGGACTGGACAACCATTTGTCTGAAATGATATAGGATCTCCTGCTCGAGCAGAGGGTTGGACAAGACGACCTCCAAGGTCCCTTCCAACTCTATTATTCTATGTTCTATAAAAACATGAAAGTGCCAGCCAAGTGAGTCTGTCAGGATTCACTTTGCAAATCAATAGATTCTGAGTCCTGAACTGGACTCAACAATGGTGTAGTATAAAGTTCTCTCTTGGTTCCCTTTTGCCCTAGTCTGCTTGTAAGTCCTGTCCAGGGGTGGGTTCTGGATTTTCCTACTGCCGGTTTGCTCAGGGCCGCACCACGCGGGTGGGTCATGTGCGGTTGCACGCACGTGCAGTACTATAAAAAAAGCTTCTGCACAGAAGCAGAAGCAAAAACCAAGATGGCACTGACTATGGTGCCGCCGAGAGAACCGGCTCAGGGGCGTGACAGGCCTGGGTCGCTGCCGGTTCTAGCGACCCAGGCCGCCAAGTTACTAACGGTTCTATAGAACCGGCCCGAACTGGTAGGAACCCACCTCTGGTCCTGTCCTATTAACAGTTCTTCTAGGATGCCAGAATCACAGTGATATCTTTCAGTTAAGACATGTAGATTCCATCTTCATTCAGAACACCTTTTCAAATAGCTCCATTTAATATTGAGCCACTTTCGTAGCCTCCTGTAGACTACCTAAAACGTTTTTTTTAAAGCTATCTCATCGATGTTGATAATTTAAAGATTGCTCAGCTCTGCTAAAAATTATATGGCCCCTCCATAAAACTGGACAAAAGATGCGTTCTATGAGCAGGCCTTTCCATTCATCAGAGGTATTGCTGCAGTTGTTATGTCCTTCAGCGATGGCTTTAGTTTCAGTACAATAATAATATAGAGTGTATGACCAGAGAGGCACAAAAGCTAAAGGTGATTGCTTCTCCAATATAAAGTTACCCAGTGCCACCCGATGGTTAGATTTTAGTATAGCACTATAATCATGCATAGAACAAACCTTGAACTTCGGAAGATGATTCTTTTTTTGCTATTATTGTCACAAGGTAGGAATGACTATTAAAGATCTCATCCAGAGGAAATATTTTCTGCCTCTAATTACTCATGAGTCAGGGTACATCAGTGCACAGTTCAAAATTATTCTTTGGCCAGGCCGGTTATTCTGATTGAAAAGTCATTGTATCTATAATATAATATTTGCAGGCTATGGACCAGGATTTCAATGCCATTTGCCAGGTTTGCATCTCTTAAAACAGGTGATACAAAGAACAAGGGACAAGTGGATTAACTGCATAATTGGTGACCACATGCACCTGCCTCTTAGCACAGCTGAAGGCACCTGGTGGCAAGCCTCTAAGCAGCTAATGGCTCCTGTTCATCTGCCCACCTTTACATTCTAGCTTTAAATAGAAATAGGCATGCAGATTCCACTTAGAAGCGGCTTTCTCAACTTGCTTTAAGTGAAAGGGGAAAAAAAGTCTGGAGAATATCGTATCCTATTCTAGGATAGGCATGGTATACAGGTAGTCCTCAACTTACGACCACAATTGAGCCCAAAATTTATGTTGCTAAGGGGGAAATTTGTTAACTGAGTTTTGCCCCTTTTCCAACCTTTTCTTGCTACATTTGTTAAGGGAATCACTACAGTTGTTGAATTAGTAACAGAGGTTGTTAAGTGAATCTGGCTTCCCCATTGACTTTCCTTGTCAGAAGGTCGCAAAAGGGGATCACATGACCCCGGGACACTGCAGCTGTCATAAATGTGAGTCAGCTGTCAAGCATCTGAATGTAAATCACATGATTATGGGGATGCTGCAACGGTCATAAGTGTGAAAAATGATCATAAGTCACTTTTTCCAGTGCCGTTCTAACTTCAAGCAGTCACTAAGTGAACTGGTGTAAGTCGAGGACTGCCTGTATACAGCGGCAAAAAATAAGAGTGACCATTAGATGGCAGCAAATTTATATCAAAAACTAAGTCCTTACCACCCTCTAGTGCACAGGTGTCAAACTCGCCACGTCACGTGACGTTTCGCGATGTTTTTTCCCTTTGCAGAGCTGGGGTGGGCGTGGCCTGCATGTGACGCATACGGCCCACGGGCCGCCAGTTCGACACCCCTGCTCTAATGTTTCCTCTAGGTTTTTATAGTCCCAATATAGTATCCCTACCTTAGAAGAAGGTTCTGGGTTTAATTTTTGAGACTACTCAAGGCTAATATAGCATATAACATGTAGTTCTGGTGAAATTTCTGGGCTCATCTTCACCAACCACATGCTTGTGAGTCTAACCATCTCCATATCACAGACAGTGGCACATCTATAATAATTGGCTGCTTGTTTTTTTTTTCATGCATTTTCAGAATGCAAATGGGAAAATGTATAATGCTAGACATAGTTGCAGAGAAGAGAAGAGAAGAGAAGAGAAGAGAAGAGAAGAGAAGAGAGGAGAGGAGAGGAGAGGAGAGGAGAGGAGAGGAGAGGAGAAGAGAAGAGAAGAGAAGAGAAGAGAAGAGAAGAGAAGAGAAGAGAAGAGAAGAGAAGAGAA
>QLTV01003388.1:3767773-3793547 GCA_003457575.1 Thermophis baileyi
GAGATGAGAAGGGGATTGGACTAGGAATGGGGAGATCCAGAGGTCAAAAGAATAACAGTTATAGTGATACTGGGATAGCTTTGATAAAAAATATGTAGGTTAACAGGAAAATGTGGGGATGAGAACTGGCAGTTCCAAATACTTACTAGTTAGTCTGAAGATGAGACGCTACCTTAACTGATTTCCACATAGAGATTGGCCTGGCATTCTTGCTTCTGTACTGGCCATGCAACATCTTCCACTGCACACCAGGAGAACAGGTTGTCTGGCACACACATTTCCATTCCTCAATCTTTTTAAAATTCTCTTAAATCACAGAACCGTATGACACAGGACTAATGTGGAATTAGAGCTGTTGCTCTAGTGCTAAACAAATTCATTGGAAACATACACTGCTTTGTTGTAGAAAAGTGTAATATATATATATATATATATATATATAATATTTAATGTATTATCTAGTGCAGTGAGCATACATTATCATGAACCTGTCTAATCCCCTTGCTTCAGACTGAAACCATTTAAACAATTAAAATGTTGTTTTAAAAAGATGTCATATTATCTTCAGAGGACCCTGGCATATCCAGATCCTGGTTCTGGGCCTGTTTGCCATTATCCCACCATCAGTCATTAATTGGGTAATCATTTGTTCTCTGAACCCTGTGATAGCCAGAACTTTGAATTCATTCATTCTTGGCTGTGCTACTGGACCTGTGAACTCCCTGGGCAAAGATGGCCCTCCAGATATCAGGATCATAAAATGTCATGGGGGAAAAAGTATGGAAAATTGGAAAGTATGTAAAGGAAAGGAAAGAGGAACCATGCATGCTTCAGAGGTGGGATTCAGCAGGTTCTGACCAGTTCTGGAGAACCAGTAGCGGAAATTTTGAGTAGTTTGGAGAACCAGTAAATACCACCTCTGACTGGCCCTGCCCCCATCTATTCTCTGCCTCCCAAGTCCCAGCTGATCGGGAGGAAATGGGGATTTTACAGTATCCTTCCCCTGCCACGCCCACCAAGCCACGCCCACCAAGCCACGCCACACCCACCAAGCCACGCCCACTGGAGAACCGGCAAATGCCACCTCTGGCTGGCCCCAGAGTGGGGTGGGAATGGAGATTTTGCAATATCCTTCCCCTGCCATGCCCACCAAGCCACACCACGCCCACCAAGCCCTGCCCACAGAACCGGTAGTAAAAAAATTTGAATCCCACCACTGGCATGCTTCTCCAATTGGGCATTAGCAGCGATGCTGCCTGGGAAAGAGGATGGGTTTACATCAAGCACTTGAAAAGCTCCAAGTTTGGATGGCTGAAATAATGGATCAAGGATTAAGAGATGGATATCTTTGGAAGTAAAGACTCAGGGATGCCATTCAATGCAGATTTACCTCTGCACTAAATTTCATCTGGAAGAAAGAGACTCACATTCCTGTTCTCTTCTTGTGTAGAATATTCAAACCTATGTGGACTCTACTACAAGAGGGAGATACAGTGCAATACTATCAGCAAAGAATAGTCTATCTTATTATGTTGCCATAAGTTGGTAAAGTAGGTAGATAGCTATTTTATGTAGCTAACCAGGTACCAGAAATGTGATAGTTAGGTATCATTGAGTTGGGCCAGACTGCTGGGGACTGTGCAAACAAATGCCTTCCATCATGACTTGTCTCCAGTGCCAATTTGCAGCTTTTCAGGGATATTTCAGTGAAATCCACTTTATTCATCATCTTCCCCTCCGTCTACTTCTCTCATTCCTGCCAAACATAGTCATTTTAACAGTAGCTACAGTAAAGAATGACTGGATCCTGGAGAGATGGGGGAAAACAAGCTGCTTGGTGACTTTATTGAAAGGCAACCTGCTGAATGCTGAGAAGAGCATTAAAAGAGGGAAGGATATCAGATGTCTGATTTGATAAAACACTCAATAATCTCCTTGTGTGATCAGGAACAATCAAAGTATGTTGGCAGCAACAGCATATGTTCTGTGACATAACAGAGCATCATCCAGATGAACTGTAAAAGGCAAAAAGTGTTCATGGGGATAAAAAAAAAAGATCTATGGGAGATTGAGTTAGGAACTTAATCATCTGTGGAAAGAAGGAAAAAAGATTTAAATATCGACAGTATGGCCTGGTCCTTCTAAAAGCTTCCCAGGGAAAATGCATACAAAATATCCAATTAAGCTGATATCATTTGCTTTCCTTCTCACAACAGCATAAACAAGGAAAGCAGGCAAGTCTCCTTGCAGCTTAATAAATTTCACACACATGAGTGTATGCACACACACACACACACACACACACACACACACAAAATATACAACATTTTATTCCCCCTCACTCACCCTCTTAATAAATCTCACACACATGAGTGTATGCACACACACACACACACACACACACACAGCCAGACACACACACACACAGACACACACAGACACAAGCAAAGAGCAAGGGGCAGAAGGAAAGCACCAAGGTCGATAGCATGGAGTCTCTGGGGAGAACATGACATAAGTCCTTTAAAATATTAATTCCAATTTTCATTGGAAGATGAGTCAGCAGCAGTGATAAAACCCCAGAGAAGTCATAAAAAGCCAGAGCAATTGATAAAGTGGAGAGTCGACATAATAAAATTCCGCCACGTTGAAGGTCAGGTCATGCCTGTCTCAGGCAGGGCTATAAGCCAACAGATGGATGAGTTGCCTGCTCCACAGGCCTCCGGGCCAGGGAAATGACACATCTGAGAAGGTTGTGCATCTCAACAAAACCGCAGTGATGGGGATTTTCTCCCTCCAAGATGCCACCAATATTTGCTTGCTTGCCCCACAAACATGGCCATGCTCCTCAATTTTCTGAGAATTAAACTCCTCCAGTGGTGGTTGTGTTCATCGATGCAGATAGAGGGAAACTCATCTGAGTAAATTGCACTTCTTCTACAGCAGAATAAAAAATTGCATCTGTCTGGCTTGATACATACATGTAAATCACTTGGATCTATGCTTGATCATTCTTTACAAGAATGTATAATCTGGTTTCATTGAAAAATACTGAGTTTAAAACCATGTGCAAGGATGTGAAATATCTAAATATAGCATGGGATCTGTAAAACTGCAGTCCCCAACCTTTTGGGCACCAGGGACCGGTTCCATGGAGAGAGGTTCTTCCGTGGGCCGGAGGGGGCGTGGTTTCACATGCTGCCTGCATCCTGCAAATGGGGCTTCGCTTGTTTGTGCGCCCCAGTTGCTGGTATGCCGCAGACCTGTGCCAGTCCACAGATCAGGGGTTGGGGACCCCTGCTGTAAAATATCATTCACATATACAACCATCGCTTTGGTCCCAGGTCTGGAGTTGATGTTTATTGTTTGATCAATGGCCTAGTTTTCTTTTGTTGATTTTGCTGACTTTTACATTGTTTTAGTCAATGTATAATTAGCGGTTTTTATGTTTTCTCTAGTTTTGTACATTACCCAGAGTTCACTTGTGTTGGGTGGCCAATAAATCTAAATAAATAAATAAACCATAACCTGAGTTTGTAACTATTGATCTATCTAAATCTAAATCTCTATTGAGTCAACCAGGGGTGCTGCCATTAGAGAATCCTGATGTTCTGTCCTCTTGGTGATTACTAGTATTGATTTGGAGACTCTGTGTGTAATTGTGTTTGTTACAGGATCTTGCATGCAGCGCTATTATGTTGAACAGAGGGAAATTGTCGTACCGTATATTAAATCAAGTCATGGATTCCTCTGACCCAATATTGTTAACTCTAACCAGAGATTCAGATGGGAGTTTTCTAGGCCTAACTGGAGGTGTCAAGATTGAATCTAAAATTCCCTATGTGCCAAACCTGTGCTCCCTCACCGCACTGACTCAGGAGCCGTGGTGGCGCAGTGGTTAGAATGATATATTGCAGGCTAACTCTGCCTTCCACTGCCAGCAGTTAGATCTTGACTGGCTCAAGGTTGACTCAGCCTTCCATCCCTCTGAGGTCAATAAAATGAGGACCCAGATTGTTGGAGGCAATATGCTGACTCCGTAAACCGCTTAGAGAGGCTGTAAAGCACTATGAAGCCGTATACTACTATTGCTCAGAGCATATGCACCAAAGACAAATTCCTTGTGTGTCCAATCACACTTGGCCAATAAAGAATTCTATTCTATTCTATTCTATTCTATTCTATTCTATTCTATTCTATTCTATTCTATTCTATTCTATTCTATTCTATTCTATTCTATTCTATTCTATTCTATTCTATTCTATTCTATTCTAGCCTTCATAAAAAGGGAAGAGTGGATGTGAGGACAAGGCCATGTGCCCTGTACATAATTTAATTCTTATATACAGACACACAGATGCATACATAAAAGTGTATGTATGTATGAATGAATGAATGTAGGTAAGTCCATTAAAATGAGAAGAGAATAATAGGAGGACATAGCAGTAGAGGGAATTGTTGAATGGGAGAATATGACAGCCTACAGTCTGGACTGAATACTATTCAAGTTGCTGCTAAAGAGTCTCAGTTCAAACAAGTGGGGTTTTTTTTAATGTCTTGAATTTAAACTGCCATGAGCACAGGACAGGCGGAATTTAAAAGTGCAATGTGGGTGTGTCTTTAGAAATCCTCACGTTATCAAACTGGAAACCAAAATATATAATGGGTTGCTTTTTCTTTGTGTGCGTGTGTTTAGTTTTAGCATGTATGGTTTGTTCGCATGGAAAGTATTATGGATAGCTGGTCCTGCTAGCATTTTATATTTTTGTCATTTTAATGCATTTCAACATTTCCCTTTTAACCAGAATAGGACTGCTCCATTATCTACATTTCTGATGACTTCTCCAGCAAATCAGTCTTGACATCTCCCATCCGTGACCTCTCAGCCACACTTTCTGAAACAATTGACAGCTGATTATACGTACAATATAATCTGTATTAAAATATTGACCCTAAAATACTTGGGTTGATTTCTGTGTACCAAGCTTCTTTTTAGGGGATCAAACTCTACCCTCTAAGATTTGTAACACTACCTGTAGTAAATTCTATAGAATAGTGTAAATATGATTATAAGTGCATTATATTTATAGTTCAAAGTTTTTCTATGGAGTCCACAAGTTTGTTATATTCATTTTTCACATGTTTTTGAGACCCTGCTGACAGCTAAACTCCCGCCCACTTCAGCTACTAAAGTAGCACAGATCTTACTATTGTTTTAATCTGAAACATAAGTAACACATTATTAATATTTTAAAATATTTCCTCCCTATATAAAAAGCTTCTTGCATTTGATAAACTAGCATAGGAAGTGGGGTTTAGCACAGTTCTCTTACTGATATCCTAGCTTACTGTATGAAGGGGCATTTTATTGGGGGGAGAACTAAAGAATATGAACTTCTTGTGGTCCGCCAGCGGCCTGTGCAGCTGGTGGATGATTCCGACAGCGAGGAGGCTGGTGTGGTGATTCGCCAGCAGCCTGTGCAGCTGGTACCCGAGTTGGACAGCAAGGAGGCTGGAGAGGACTCGGTGTCAGAGGCAGGGATTCAGCCAGGGCCTTCAGAACCTCCAGAAGCTCCCATAAGTGAAGAGGAAAAAGAGGAGGAGCCTCTTCTCAATGCACGGGCGTGCAGAGTTGCCAAAAGGCAGGAATGGCTCCTCAGGAGGAGGTCTCCTCAGGAGTAAGGGTTGGGATTAATTGGCCACTCCCTTAGCCTATTTAAGGGATGATGATGACTGAGACAATGTGCAGGAAACAACTTGGTTCATATTCCTTCGTGTTCTGATTCCAGAAAAGTCTGATCGGCTCTTATTCTCTCTTGTCATTTTTTCCTGCAAATTACTTCTAAGCGTTTTGCCTAACTACAGTAAGATTACTTTCCACAGTAAGATTACTGTTATCTGACAGACTGTTTCCTCAGAATAGAGTTATTTTTCCTTGAACTCTTGTCGGCTGTTAATGAAGTTGAATTAACAGCCAGTGTTCAGAAAAGACTGATTTAAACTGTATTTGTGTTTGAATGACTACTAAGAAAGCTTATTGGTAGTCCTTAATTAGTAAACTAAGGATTGTACAGACTTTGTGTGTGCTGCATTCGTAGCTGGGGCAGAACAGAACTCAGTGGAACAGTCCAAATTTTGGCACTTCACTGCATATAGTGCGAAACGTAAACTTTGGTCATCTCTCATGTGCTGCTGTCCTTGTCTCTTATTTATTGAATTAACGCACTAAGAAATAATTCAAATCTATTCTTCTCCTATTCATCTTGGATTCTTCTATTCATTGTGGATTTAGTGATACAGTAAGAAAAACATATACCGTTATAGCTAAGAATATTTTTTTTTCTTTTTGGATGTCTGGCTATCTCCTATCATACAGTACCTGATTCCACTCCATTTTCTATTATTTATTTTTTTGTCCAAGCATACAACCAGCAACTTCTTCAGTGCTCAGCACAAATCTGTTGTCCTTGATCATAGAGGTTACGTTAGTCCCATAGGTGACTAAATGGAATTAGATAACAATGAGCTTGAAGAGGGGAAAATAATTTAGTGCCAAGTCCCAGTCTCTCACACACAGAGAAATAAAATGTATAGGATGAACCCTTTAAACCCCAGCAGGAAGTTGTCCTAAAGCCAAGAGCAGGGAGTGGATCAGATAGGACTTTGAACTTGAGACCCTGTCATGTACTTATTACTCAAGTTTCTGAGATGTTTGCTTCTTTCCCCCTCTTGCTTGCTCGGAAAGATGTTTGTGTTCCTGGCTTTCCTGAGTACCTTGCTTTCCTTTACAATCTGTGCCCCACTACAAGAGACACCACAAGGGACAAGAAGCCACAACAAGCTTCTACTTGTTTCTTTTGATGGCTTTCGGTGGAATTATGATCAGGATGTGGACACCCCCAATCTAGAAGCCATGGCCAGAGATGGGGTGAAGGCACGCTACATCACTCCCCCCTTTGTCACCCAGACCAGCCCCAGCCACTTCACTTTGCTCACAGGTGAGTGTTGCACTCTGGAAGGGAAGGGATGGGATGGAAAGGTAGGAGAGAAAAAAAATGGGAATCTGAAATGGATGTTTCACTGGGGAGGAATAACACTGTTTGTTTATGATACCTTTTTAGTTTATGGTGTTAAAGGTGGGAATGGGAGCATTTGTCATTCTCATCCTTAACCCCCAGCCTCCAAAACAATGTTGCTCACATTTCATCAGTAAGAAAATAGAAGCACGTTTCATCATGTGAATCTTCATCATGTTTGTATTGAAGCCTTGGCAATGCAACTCTTGGAGGGTTATTTTGATAACAGTTTAATCTCTCAGCACATCTCCATCCCCCAAACTCACCCACATTCCTGAAGATCACAGCTAGTTGACGGAAATTTTATTGTCAGCTCTGGCCATTCATAAAAGCACTGGGAAAAAAATTGAATTATCTGGACCTTCGAATAGTGATAATAATGTAGTAGCTTTGGAAAATACAAGTTATTAGTCCTTGCTATAGGAATTGTTTTGCCCATTATTTTCACACTGAGGAAATGTGCCATCATACTAATAATAAAAATACAATGACTCTGCTGTAAATTAATACTTTAAGGCACTGCATAAATTGCTTTTAAGCGCAGTGGTACTTAGTGTAGCACTTCATTTGTTTCCTTTAGAGTGCTTCCAAACTTTAACCTTTCTAGATCTACCAATGGGTCAGTTTTTGAGGAGCTACACTTTTTGTGGGAGATATCATATAATTATTAAACGTTCTGGTTGTCATGGTTGTCCCAAAGGTGCTTTTTCAGGAGGCAACTGGACTTTCTTGTTTTTTCTTTTGAAGACATTTCGCTTCTCATCCAAGAAACTTCTTCAGCTCTGACAGGATAGTGGGGAATGGAAGGATTTATATTCCTTGCAGACAGCTGGTCATCTGCATCTTTTTAACGGGTCATTGAAGCACTTGGAGGTTTACCTGTGTCTTCAGGGTCACCTGAGTAGTGCTCCTGGTTCCTGTAGTCTGCAATTTTTTCTCTGGAAATCCATTCCTACTCCCACACCATTCAAAGGGTGTTCATCCCAAATTGTATAGCTAAAAGTCTGTAGAGATTCTCAGTCATCCTGGTCATGGTTGTCCCAAAGGTGCTTTTTCAGGAGGCAACTGGACTTTCTTGTTTTTTCTTTTGAAGATGTTTCGCTTCTCATCCAAGAAGCTTCCACTATCCTGTCAGAGCTGAAGAAGCTTCTTGGATGAGGAGCGAAACATCTTCAAAAGAAAAAACAAGAAAGTCTAGTTGCCTCCTGAAAAAAGCACCTTTGGGATTCTGGCAATTGTAGCTGATGGGCAAAACAGATCCTTCCTCTAAATGTTTTCCACCGGAACAAAGGCATGATTAAAATTCTTAAAGCAATAGTGGTATGCAACTAGCTGAGCTTGGTTAACCAGAGATAGGCAGAGTTGAACCAAGTTGAACTAGAGTTAAGACCATCAGGAGGATTTTGGAGTGGCCATCTAGACTGGGAAGTCATAGATTTTCTTAGAAGAAGGCAATGGCAAACCATTTCTGAATAGCTGCCAAGGACAGTACATGAGTAGGTATTATACAGAAGGAAGGAAGGAAGTACATGCCATCTTGAGCTTATAGAGGAAAGGCAGTATATTAAACAAATCAATAAATCAAGTCACTTGAAATCAAACTTGACTTAAGGGAGTCTTTACTTTTTATAATTAAAAGAGACCATTTTAGATCAGTGCCTGTATTTGGAGAAAGCTGAAGCATCAATGACATTATAACCAAGACACAATTTCCCTGGCTCGCTTGCCCTATTATCTAGCAATAGTTTTATGGTCCATCACCTGAATTTTTTATCTTACTAAAGAATTGCAGGAGTGGAGTTCTCAGGGATCAATAGACAAAAACTGGGAAGGTTAAGTGAATGGATGGAAGAAGGAAGATGTGGAAACCACGTGCTGCATGTTTCCAGAAAACCAGAAAGGAGGCTGGTGGCATTTTTCTGGATTTGTAAAAGACTATTTGACTATCCAAGACATTTCTGTGTGTTAGTCCAAGGGTGACAACATCTCTACGGATTGTCTGACATCTATCTCTAAAGAGAGGTCATTGCCATAGCTGAACAGGTATAGGAGAGAGAGAGATTCCAGGCACTAACAGAAGTTTAGAAAAAACCTTCAGTAGAAGAAACAGAGAGAGAGAGAGCAAGGGCTGAAATGAAGAGGGCTAGTAATTCCACTAGGTCTACATTATCAGGTACTAGTCTAGGATCCCACTGTGTAAAAGGCCACTTTTCCCCCCCTTTTTTGTCTGTCTTTTTGTTTTTTGTTTTTGCCCTGCTCTTTCTTCATTCCCCCCCCCCAAAGCCCTTTAAGGGGTGAAAAGAGGGAGCAATAGAATAAAATGTTTCAGAAAGGAAAATGGCGAAGGAGATTCCTAGAAATATGGCAGAGGTCCATAAGACATCTTGCCCAAAATCCCCTCCATCCTGGCAGTGCCAAAGCACTCCTTTCATGGTGGCAATAGGGCATTAGAAGAATAGCCTGAACTGTGACAAAATAGGGCATGTCAAATTTTTCAACTTTCAATTTCCAAACATTTAGGGTTGCTCAAAAATTGTGACATGCCTTGGGGATGGTAAAGATATTTTGGTTTCTTTAATATAATTTAGATGTGCTTGGCAAGTAATTATATAAATATCGTAACTTTTTAACATTTTGTTTGCTAACCTGATCAAGGAAGCTCTATTTAGGTCCTTCGGCCAGTCAGAAAAGCAAGGAGCCACCACCGAATTATCCTTGCAACAAACTAGGGAAATGCTGCGGTTTCTTAGACAGTGGTGGTTCCATGGTTGAAGTCTCTGGTAACTGTGGCCTAATGCTGTCCTCAGGAACAGGAAGGGAATTAGGCTGGTGGCCTCTCTGTGAGAGCCTTCAACCATCAAGGCCAAGTATCCAGATGTTCATGCAACATACAGATGAAATTAATTTCAAGCTTCTCTCTCTTCTGGTAGGAAAGTATATTGAAAACCATGGAGTAATTCACAACATGTGGTTCAACACTAGCACTGGACAAAAACTGCCTTATTATCATACCCAGCGGAGATCTGACTGGTGGGACAATGGAAGCCTCCCCATCTGGATCACAGCACAGAGACAGGCAAGTCCAAAATCATAACGTCTTCTCATTCAACGTGTTACTCAAAAAAAGTGCATCCCTATTCTCAGTGACTTCATTTTGCAACCAACCTTAAGCATCGTACTGTATCTAAAACACAAAAAGGAAGAATAAAATCAGATACACCGTTGTAAATATTGGGGAATTGCCTCTTCCCCGTCAGTAGAGTGGGTTCTAATTGTCAGTTGAAGTTAATTAATTTAAAATCAGTTCTTCAAAACAGATCCTGAGAAAATGGGCAATGAAAAAAAATTTACTTTCTGAGATGAGATGTCTGTGGAGGTTCGCAGAAAAATCTATTAACTTGTGAAAACCAAAAAAGGGGGAGGGGGAGAAAAGCTAAATTAAACTAAACTAAAATTGAAAGTGGAAAAACAATTGTGTGTGAGAGGTGATGTGTGTATGTGTATATATTAGTGCGTATATATAGGTATATATAGGTACTGGAGGGCAACTTTAGGAAGGGCCATAGTCATGTTCTATTATTTCTCTTTTGATTAATTACTCATTCTCAGATTTTCTTTGAATTCAAGTCCATATATAATTACAAATATTGTATACAGTTAGTCCTCAACGTATGACCACTTGCTTAATGATTAGAGTTACAAAGGACTCAAAAAAAGTTACTTATGGCCCATCTGAGGAGCTACAACTGCCACAGCAGTCCCGCAGTCACATGATCGCATTTTGGGTGCTTGACAAACAGCTCACACTTACAACTGATTGCAGGGTCATGTGATCACAATGTTTTTCATGAGCCGTGGTGGCGCAGTGGTTAGAGTGCAGTACTGCAGGCTACTTCTGCTGATCACCAGCTGCCAGCAGTTTGGCAGATCGAATCTCACCAGGCTCAAGGTTGACTCAGCCTTCCATCCTTCCGAGGTCGGTAAAAATGAGGACCCAGATTGTTGGGGGCAATATGCTGACTCTGTAAACCGCTTAGAGAGGGCTGTAAAGCACTATGAAGCGGTATATAAGTCTAAGTGCTATTGCTATTGCTATTTCACTGTTTTTTGGCAAACAAAAACCCATTGGATAAACTAGATTCAGACATATGATACATGATTTGCCCAACATCTCACTTAACAACCATTGTAAAAACAGTTGTAAAATCGAGTCTGTCACATGATAATGCGACTTAATGACTGCAACAACCTACTGTATCACCAATATTCCAGACTCAGTTGTGGTTGTAAGTCAAGGCCTGTATTCATCTCAATATGTAGCAACTTATATTTGTCCACTAAAGAAAACATACACCCAAATGTTTATCCAAAGAAGGATTGCAAGCCTTCTTTAGATAAACATCTTTTAAACAATTGGGATTGTATAGAATCAGTTCTCTTTTCTATGTCACTGAATTTGGATTCTTTAGCATCCTGCAGTGTTAGTTTTAAATGCTGTGTATATGTGGTCCTTCAAAGAAAAACTCTGCCATGACAAACAGTGCTCCCTTCAGTTCTTGTGCTGACTTTTGAGGTGTAAGCACTGGCAAGCGCCGAGGTGGCGCAGTGGTTAGAGTGCAGCACTGCAGGCTACTTCAGCTGACTGCTAGCTGCAGTTCGGTGGTTCAAATCTCACCAGCTCAATGTTGACTCAGCCTTCCATCCTTCTGAGGTGGGTAAAATGAGGATCCAGATTGTTGGGGGCAATATGCTGACTCTGTGAACCGCTTAGAGAGGGCTGTAAAGCACTAAGTGCTATTGCTATTGCTAATACGTTCAAGGCACAGCTAAGACTCCAGCCTGCATTTGAATCTTGGGCACATAAACATGTAGCCCTGTGGATTCTCTTGCCAACTCATAAGTTTATGATCTTCTCATTCTAGGGTTTGAAAGCTGCCTCCCTGTTTTTCCCAGGAGGGAATGCCACCTACCAAGGAGAAGAAGTGAGAGTTAAGAAGGTGGAGAAACTCCTCCACAAGTATGACAATGAAACTGAGTGGAGACAGAATGTGGACACAGTCATGAAGTGGTTCCGTGAGGATGACCTTGACTTTGTGAGCCTTTACTTTGGGGAACCCGACTCTACCGGACACAAATATGGCCCAGAATCTCAGCAGAGAAAAAATATGATCCGCCAAGTTGATCGGACAGTGGGCTATTTGAGACAGCGCATCGCAGAGCATGGCATGAACTCAATACTTAACTTAGTCATCACCTCTGACCATGGCATGGAAACGGTCATCAAAAAGAATGAAATTCACCTCCTCCAAGTAGCAAACTTCTCATTCCAGGACATTCAGTTCGAGCTGGTTGACTATGGGCCACAAGGCCTCCTGCTGCCAAAACCTGGGAAATTAGAGCAAGTTTATGAAGCCTTGAAAAATGCCCACCCCAAGCTCCATGTTTATAAGAAGGAGGAATTCCCCAAAAGATTCCATTATGCCAACCATATTCGCGTCACACCTCTTGTGTTGTATAGTGACCCTGGCTACGTGATCCATGGGGTACAGTGTTCTTTCTACCTTGTTAATGCCAAGCTCTTTATCTCCCTTTACTTATGTGGCTTTCCATTTCATGCTTGGTAAACATAAAGAAGCTTCTTAAGAAGGACAAAGGGGAAGGTTCACATAAAATATCAGCCCAAGGCATTTTGCTTTGAATTATCCCATGTGGATTCCTTTTATTCTGCAGCATTTTTCGCACAGCAATCTCTGCCATCTTGGATGGTGCTAGCCAAAGCATGCAGCTTCGCTGTGTGATATAACACAGACAACCCTGTGCATATTTGTCACACTCTATGACAGCCTTCCCAAACCATCTATCATTCAAATGTTTTGGAATGTGCCAGAATTCCCAATGGCCAAGGCTATTTAGGAATTCTGTGTGTTACACCATAATGCCAATAGATCTGGAAAGCATCCATTAGGAAATACAACATTTTATGCAGGAAGTGACTTTGGGAAACATTTTGGAACAGATTTTGCCTCTATATTCCTAGTTGCAACCATTTTTCTCTTTATTTGAAAAAGCATTCAGCACATCCTACTAACCCATATTGAATGTATTTCTGAAGAAACATGCATAGGATTGTCTTGCTAATCATTATTTCAGCAGTCAAGGGATCCTGCTGAATCCAGTCATCACAAGTTCAGGGATCCTAAGTCTCAGAATTCATATTTTCCTTCTGAGCACTGCTATTTTGAAATGATGAATTCCTACAATGTGGCCAAGCAGGCTAGTGACTTGCTTTCTCTCTCAAAAATAACTTGACCAGCAGAAATTTTCTACCAAAGGTGTTCCTGCCAGATGGAACAAACCTAATGTCCCCCAGTGAGATGTTTATGAGATGGAACAGAACCAGCTCTGGACCTATTAAATCCAGAACTATTCCATTTTTCAATCAGAATCTGTCAATTAAACCAGAGTAAAGCTGGCATATCTAATTTCAATCCACTTGCTCTTTTGCTTTCCAGTAAGTTCAAAAGCCCAGCAAAACCATCTCTCCAGTTGTGCACTGACTAATGCAAACAATAATATAGTTGCCAACCTTGTCTCTCTCTTATCTGCCATGCAAGTGGGTTGTGCAAGTAAAGAAACTGAAAGTATCAATAGGTCCTAGTTAGCATGAATTATCTATTTAGCTGCAAATAGATCCTTTTTTTAAAATTATCGTTACAATCACTCTATGTGCAGGTTTGTTCAAGAAATAAGAATGTCAAAATAGGAAACACCTGCTTAAATCGATTACACACAGAGATGAGCCATGCTCTTTTTATTTATTAATTTACTATTTCTATCCGCATTTTTCATCCAATTGTTGTTGTTGGGAAGATTTTATTAATTACAGATAAAAGTTGAATCACTGGGGGGGGGGGAATCCTGTTCTTTCAGCGAAAGGCAAATCGCACGTGATGAGCTGTAGCCTTTCTTTCTTTTTCAGAGAGTGAAAGTCCAGTTCAATAAAGGGGAACACGGCTTTGACAACGAGGCTATGAATATGAAGACCATCTTCCGAGCTGTGGGACCAGCTTTCAAGCAAGGCCTGGAGGTGGAGCCTTTTGAAAGTGTGAATATTTATGCCCTCCTTTGCAAACTCCTGAATATCACACCTGAACCACATGATGGATCCTTGGACGTCACCCGGCACATGCTTGTCAAAGACTCAGGTCTGCTTTTTTTCTGGTTAGCTAACACTGCAATCCACCAATTCTTCAATGAACGGATTCAGTCCAAAAAAGATTAATTACATACCCGTCAGAGAGACAGGGTTATAAATTGTCAGTGATGTACCTTAATAGTCCCTTATGGAGGCTGAGGATCCCTAAAGAGTTTGCTCTTTTCTGATCAGGAATAAACCCTTTTATTTAAGTAGCAGCCCTCTCCACAATCTTTATAAATTGTGCACTGATGATATCAAACCCCAAAGGAATTGTTTCTTTAACTTATCCGACAAGAAGTTATAAGGTAAAAAGAGAGTAGCTTTCAAATATTTTCCTCCCCAATTTCATTGGCTTGCCTAGCCTACCTATAACCCCTTTCAGTTTATTCCGGCATCAGCGAAGCCAAGAGTGGGAAGGGAAGGGAAATATAGTAAATCTTTGCCAATTTCACAAAGTAGCACTAGGAGAGACCAGGGGAATGTCTCTGATTATTCAGTATTTTATTGTTATGATGGAACTATTAATTGTCCTCTAATCCACTTATGGAATTTGATGCATGATAGAAAGAAGCGTTTCCTTGCAATTGCTAGGCTATGTGAAAACTGTTTATAAAGGAAGGAATACTAATATAGTATACAAAACATATATGAATTTCTATGAAAATCAATTGGATCAGATTCACATGTTCACATTCTCCCCCCCCCATCTTGTCACTACTTTGTGTATGTTCTAGGATGAGTGACAGGTGTTTTCTAGTGCAATAAATATATGCAGTCCCCTCTCAACTTCTAAATTCGGGAAGGAAAGTCCTGTTTACAATCAGCTTAATTCTTGCATAATTTCAGATGCTGGCTATGTTTTCAAATCATGCTTTAAACAAGCCAGAGTTCCAATTTCCCCAGAAGGAGTATGAAGGAGCAAGAAACTGGAGCATAGCAGCATACCTTATAACTGTAGGGAGAAACCATAATTCCAATTATGGGCTTTTGTTTTCCAAATTAGTATCATGCCAATACAGTATATGCTAAGCTAAGTTTGGAGTTCACAACTAATGAGCTCCTCTGCTCGCTGCCAACAAAGTGCACCTTTGATCTGAAACCAATTTCTCATATTTTATTCAAGCCATCACTTACCCTTTCGCTTGTAGGTGATCTCTTACACAAATATCAGTAAAAATTTGACAGCTTCTTACCTTTTGTTATATCTCATGGGCAACCCCCAAATCTACCTCCCCACTTTCCTGGAGCAGGTCAATCTTTCCCTGTGGGCTATCAGATTCATCACAATTGCTGTCCATTGAGAGATGTGTGACCAGGAAGATAGAAAAACAAATTTCATGACCTGTCAGAAGAAAAAAAAATTATAGGGGTGGGTGGGAAGAAAAGAGAAAAGGTGTTATATGCTCCAGCGGTAGCAGGGAGCCCCCTGCTGGCCAAATCTTGACACCCAACCTAGGTGTTGTCCAATTAGAATATAATGCTTGTCAGAGTGAAGACAGAGATGCATAATTGGGTCTGGAAAGGAAGCAGATATTTGAGAGTTCCCCTATCAATACTAATTAATTAATTACTGTTCAATGTGTAGCTAATGTTAGAAAAAAGGAGTAACAACCTTGGACAGAAACATCTTTTATTTCCTTGTGTATAAAGCCATCAATAATAAATCCATTTAGTGCATGGATTCAGATTTACAGAACCAGTATGGAAATACTAAGTGTAACCTGGTCTTTACTCTAAGTGTACACTGTACCACATGCCTGCCAAACATGTCAGCCTCAGATGTAGCTCTTTTCAGAGTAGAGCCGGTTTGGCGCACGCCGCACAGGCAAAAACTGGGCTAAATTTGAACCCATTATTAGTATGGAGGAAGTAGATAGGATATTGGAGCTGTAAGCTCAGCCACCTCAGTGTTAGATCCATGTCCCTGTTAAGCTTCCTGGGGGGATGACATGTGGTTGGCTCTGGGTGGTGGTGAATGTGCCTTTGATGGAGGAGATCATCACTTAAAGAGATAGCGTTGCATTCTCTCCTCAAGAATCTGTTGCTTGACTCAACCATTTTGGATCATTTTTGTCCTACTCCATCGTTCCCATTTTAGGTTTTTTATTTCAATAGCTATCGAGGGCCCTGGAGGAAGCAGGTGCTCTGTGCCCTTTTCAGTTGGATTTCAGGCCCGGGTATGGGACCAAAATAGTCATGATCATGCTTGTGGATTACCTTTGGAGAGGGTGAGATTGGGGTAATGCTTTCATCCTTACTCTCTTTGATATCTCAACTGCTTTCAGTATCACTGATCATGGTATCCTCCTGACCCTGCTCTAGGGATTAAGATCTCCTTCTTCCTCTGAAATTGGTATTCTGGGGTGGGGAGAGATTAGTCCCATATACCCTTTTCTGTGGGGTGACTCAGGGCTTGACATTCTCCCCATCCCTATTTAACATCTATCTACATGAGACCATTGGGCAAGTTCATTTGACAGCATGTACTGGGCATGTACAATATGCTGATGATACTCAGTTGTACACCTCCACCTTAAGCTAATCAACTGATGTGAGAAGGTTTTGCTTTGATGCCTGGAGGCTGTAAGAGTTTGGATTGGGATGAAAGGCCTTTGGTTCAACCGTAGCAAGGCTGAGTGGTTTGATGCTTTACTACATGGGTGTCAAACTCGAGTTTTCACGGTGGCGTCATGTGACGTATCGGGGCTTTTTCCTCCTTCGCTAAACCCAGCAGGGGTGGGGGCGGGGCCAGCACGTGACGCATCCGGGCCGCGGGCCACGAGTTTGTCACCCCTGCTTTACTACCTCCTGTATTCAGTGATTTTCTACCTGTAGTGAGATTACATTACCCCACGTCAGAATTGGCAGGTTCTCATGGATCTATAACCCTGTTTGGGAAGCAAGTAGAGCCATAGCCAGAAGGGCTTTTGCACATGAGTTGTGTGGCAGTTGTGCCTTTTCCTGGACCAGGAAATGCTGTAACAATGCTATACATGGTCACTCATGCTTTGGTCACTCCCAAATGGATAAATGTAACATGCTATAAATGGAACTACCCTTGAAGGACATTCAGAAGCTGCAATTGGTCTAGCATGTGGCAGCACAAGCAATTATGAGCTTAACTCAATATGGCCAGGTTACACCTTTGCTTCGCAAACAGCACTGGCTTCTAACATGCTTCCAGATGCAATTCAGGATCCTGGTTATTGCCTATAAATAGTCCTTCATGATTTGGGGCTGGATGGATCATCTTTCTCCAGTTGTTTCTACCCATCCCATCAAGTCTGGCAGGAGGGCCATGCTCCAGGTGCTGTCATACAGTGGAATGCAGGAAACATGCCTCTTCTGTCATAGTCCAGGCCTTTGGTGCAACATACCACTGAAAGTTAGGTTGGTCCAACTCTGATGATCTTTCAGAAAGCCTTTAAGACTGGACTACGTTCCATGCACAGAGGTCAGGAAAGCAGTTTGACATTTTTATTCTTATTGTATTATTTGTAATTTTTATTAGTCACCGAGAATCACATTTAATGAGGGTAGGGAGAAGATAGATAGATAGATAGATAGATAGATAGATAGATAGATAGATAGATAGATAGATAGATAGATAGATAGATAGATAGATAGATAGATAGATAGATAGATAGATAGATAGATAGATAGATAGATAGATGGATGGATGGATGGATGGATGGATGGATGGATGGATGGATGGATGGATGGATGGATGGATGGATGGATGGATGGATGGATGGATGGATGGATGGATGGATGGATGGATGGATGGATGGATGGATGGATGGACGGACGGATGGATGATACCAGTAGATACATACATACATGCACACATACATATATACATACATGCACACATACATACATACATACATACATACCAGAGGTGGGTTCCTCCCAGTTCGCACCGGTTTTATAGAACCGGTAGCAAACCACTGGTGATGTCACGGATCCGGTTCTGTCGGTGCCGGTCCGTGGACGCCGCCAACTTTTTTTGGGATTTTTTGGGGGGGGGGAATTGGGGGGGAATTTTTTACTATTTTTTTTCTTCTGCGCATGCGCAGAAGCCGAGTCCCTGGCACTGCGCGTGCGCCGCCATCTTGTTTTTGGCTTTTTTTTTGGAATTTTTGCGAATTTTTGCTACTGCGCATGTGCGGCGCAGCCACGCGGCGCACAATGCGCGTGCAGCCACGTGGCGCGGGAGGAAGCGAACCGGCAGCGAGGTAAGTTAGAACCCACCCCGATACATACATACATACATACATAAAAACAGTTCGGCTATGCTTAGACATACATATATACATATTCAACTGCACTGGCTGTCTGGTAAATGTGCTTAGGTTTGTGCCCAGGCTCACTCTTCTTGATTCATCCATGGCCTCTTGGAAGCAATTTCAATTATCTCAACAGTGAAAAATGTGTCATTGTTCTCCTGGAAGTTATGGGCAGGCACTGAGGTCTCATCTATATCCACCGAGTCATGTATTAAAATTAGAGCCGTGGTGGCGCAGTGGTTAGAGTGCAGTACTGCAGGCTACTTCTGCTGATCACTGACTGCTAGCTGCAGTTTGGCAGATCGAATCTCACCAGGCTCAAGGTTGACTCAGCCTTTCATCCGAGGTTGGTAAAATGAGAACCCAGATTGTTGGGGGCAATATGCTGACTCTGTAAACTGCTTAGAGAGGGCTGTAAAGCACTATGAAGCGGTATATAAGTCTAAGTGCTATTGCTAAACTATATGAATGTCTCCCGGGGACCGTCGGGTTCACCTATACTGTACAGGCAAATGATGCTTGTACTTTAACATAGGGAATGACAGAAACTCATTATTTCCATTCCTAATGAATCGCTGAGGTAAAATACAGCATCCAACTTAATCTTCTCTACAACCATTTTCTAAAATTAAATTGACCCTGCAACTTCAATTTAGCATTAGAAAAAGGATCAAAATACACTTTTCAAGAAATACCATACTGCATTCATATTTGACTTGGTGCAGTAATGAAAATAGTTAGATCTACTCTATTATATTTCAAACTCCCAACAGACCAATTAAGCAAAGATACGATGTTTGAACATTCCAAAAGAGCCCAGGAAGGAGAATTTATATTGAGTGAAGCCATCCTAAAGTTGGTGCGATTCAGAAGGTTTGCTTATTGGTATCGTTTAAGATTTGGAAAAACCAACCCCATCCCCCTCACCCAGAGGTGGGTTCCTCCCGGTTCGGACTGGTTCTATAGAACCGCTAGTAACTTGGCAGCCTGGGTCGCTAGAACTGGCAGCGACCCAGGCCTGCCACGCCCCCGAACCGGTTCTTTCGGCAGCGCCATAGGTGCCGCCATCTTGTTTTTTGCTTCTGCGCATGTGCAGAAGCTTTTTTAAAGCACGGTGCATGCATGAAGCACGCGTGAAGCGCACTGCGCATGCAGGAAGTACACGTGTGCCCGTGTGGCGCGTCACTGAGCAAACCGGCAGCGAAGAAAAGCAGAACTCACCCCTGCCCTCACCTGATGGCTGATTTTTTTTTTCAGTGATAGCCTTTTGCTATGGATGCAAAAGATGGAGTGCAACTCAGAGGAGAAAAACCACATATACTTTTTTTTTTTTTTTGAAACAATGACTTTCTGGGTTCCAGTTTACAAGGTTTACAAAGGAAGAGAAACAGAGAAAAATAGCAAGAAAGATCTTTTATAAGGGTTTTGAATTTGGGGACAGGGAATTGTAGGACTCCCCCCTTTCCCTGCTTGAGCAGCCTTTTTTTAGCCAATCTGAAGAATCAGGGGTTTCTGAGGAATAGATTTGTGCAGAGTGAGCTAATATGGGTAATGAGAAAATATAGGAAGAGGAGGAATATCAACCCAGGGTCTACAGAGAAAGCATCTATTTTTGAAAGGGAGGGAAGGGAGGGAGGGAGGGAGGAGAAGGGGAAGGGGAAGGGGAAGGAGAAGGGGAAGGGGAAGGGGAAGGGGAAGGGGAAGGGGAAGGGGAAGGGGAAGGGGAAGACTCAGGCTAACAGCTAATTAAACAGAGTCTAAGACCACATTATAGAAGAGAGAGGCAACCTGCGTATGTCATGAACATTAGGTTCAAGTTGTCTGTATTTATTTTCCTGAAAGAAGCAGAAAGAGATTAAGGGGGGGGGGCAGATCCACTCTTGGATAACAAGAAATATGTCCAAGGCTAGGTGGTTTTCCTTTTCAGTAGCATCTATCTGCTTTATTCAGCTATGGCAAATTGGAAATTTTCAGTAATTTAAGCGAGGACTTGTTCCATCTCCACTAGGATATTCACTATTGATCTTTCTAATTCCCAGATTCCTAGTCCCAGAAATTATCCCCTCACGAAAGAAGGGAACCTGCTGCTTCTTTCCACCAGGGGATTTGAAGTTCATCTGGATGGCAGCTGGAGAAGGTGTGCGTGTTCCCGGTTCTTATGAATTGTTATTGCAGCGACAAAGGATACTAATGTACAGGAACCGTAGAAATTCACTAAAGAAAATAAGATTTTTTTTTTTTGTCCACGTTGTCAAAATAAACTTGGTTTGATTAGAAAAAAACATGGCCAACAGTCTCCTCTTGTTTGGGGTGATGGGCAAGGTTATGGGAAAGGGAAAGGAAAAGAAAGTTTGGGAGCCTTGTGAGAAAATTGCAGGCTGTGTAAGAGGGCTGAGTTCTGGAGAGGGTGCTGGTGTTGTAACATAAGCCAGTATAGAAGATGGTAGGGAAGAGACTATCCTGTGAGCTGGTCTCAGCATGATTGCAGTTATGGGCTGGGAGAATCTCCCCTGGGTTAGAACAAGGGAGGGAGGTCCCTGTTTATAAACAATTCTTTGGTATGCAAAATTAGTATGGCATGTTGTAGCTCAGGTCTCTGTGCCTTCAAGGTTTCATTTGGAAAATACTCCACGTAGTTCGAACAACCAATCTGATTCCCTACCAACATCTATTTATAAATTTCTACCTACTGTCCCTCTTAGCACAACTTCGTATTGCACTTTAAAGCCCAAATTCAAATGTCGAAGCGGTAGTCTAATATGGCACGTCCAATATGCAAGTTCAAATTTCTGCTAGGTGGGCCCCCCACTTTTGGGGGGAGGGGGGCAGTGCTTAGGAAAGTTGGTTTTTAGATTGCAAATCCTTCCACAGTCCGTATTTCAGCTCAGAATATGACAGAAACCCCAAGCCTCATACCTCCAGAATCCTACTGAAGTGATACTGCAGTTAATTCCAACAACAGTATGATTTCCTACAGGCAGCTAAGAGCACAGTTCAATTTCTTTTTGCAGGTTTTTTTTAAAAATCTTGTAAGAGTAGAATGAATTTCTTTGGCTCTCAAGTACATCCAAGGTACAACATTCTGTCCTAGTCATTGCACAAACACCATCTGTGGTTGCAAGTCTCTATCTAAACCAGGGGTCCCCAAACTTGGCAACTTTAAGACTTGTGGACTTCAACTCCCAGAATTCTCCAGCCAGCTATGCTTAAAGTTGTCAAGTGTGAAGACCTCTGATCTAAACTAACGTATTCCGAAAATCTATCTGCCCGGTGTTAGCATTTCTGTATTTCCGATTGCTTTTCAACGATCCCCTGTGATATTTATTCTAAATAGGGGGCACAAAATGTATGATATTGCAGGCTGAGTTCCCGACATAAAATTCCATGCCATTTGAGTAGAGGCAACCTACTGATCTTTACTTTACATTTGGAAGCCACAGGCAAAATCTGGAACGACTTTAGAAATTATTTACAAAATCCATATTTAGCTCCAGTAACAACATATGCTGTCTAGTGATTTTATCAAAAACTTTTTCTGCATCAAACAATAGAATGTGTGGCTTGGTCTTTTTTGCCTTTATTCAAATCAATTACCAGTAAATCGGCTACCAACAAAATATTATATGATCCATATCTAGTTTTGATCAACCCAACTCAATCATTCTTGATCACAGAAAATATCACTTGCTGAGCTCTATTGGCTAAGATAGCAGTTAATATATTAATTGACATTGGTCAAGAAAATACTGTATAGTTTCTAACTAATATAGTTTAGAATATAAAATACGATATTTACCAAGTTTTGGTATACACATCAATTATTGAAGAAGACATATCAATTTTAAAGTCTTACTAGTCTGTAAACTTAATTCATGAAATTTAGGAACAAGTAAGCAAATACTTTATACTATTCTACGGGGGGGGGGGGAATCAAGCCCTGGTGCTTTATCATTACTCATATTCAGAATCACTAATTTATCCATACTCAAAAGAGTGACAAATAATAAGGAATCGGATTGTGGAAGATCAATTTTTAACTTTAAAATCATCTCCATGTTCATTAGACCAATTCTGATGTTTATTGTGTATGTCAAGATAAAATTTAAAAAATTTAAAATGTATACCTTCAAGAAAATCTATTTGTCTTATCTATCTATCTTATGCCTATTTTTAAAGTCTATGATTAATTTATTCATCTCTTTTATGCTTCAAGCTACTTGCCAACTTCCCGCCAGATTTTTCACTATTTCCCCATTGTTTAAAAAAAACTATATTATTTCCAATATGATATTTCATAACTATCTATATGCAGATTAAGTGAAAATTATATGTCCATACTAATTAAGAAAAGAGACAAAAGTGATAAATGAGACAAAAAGGAGAATAAATAGAAAATAAGGAAAAAGAGCATATCACTTTTAGCTGACATGGTTTTGTATCTCTATCCCTTGAACTGGAACAAATTCATGTAAAAGCCACATTCAACATGAATCTCTATTTAAAAAGGGTAGGTGTATTGCTGAGCCACTGGTCATGCAATCCACCAGTGGTGAAATAACTTCTCATACCCTCCAGAATCCTCTCTCCTTTTTCATCTGATCCCTCTGGTTGCAGAAGAATAAAATGGTTACACACCACGAACCCATAAACGTCTTTGTGAGCAAACCTTCCTTTCCAGCAGCCAGGATCACAGGCTGATTATCCATGTATTCATTCTAGTGAGGATGTGTAGCAAGTGAACAAACCCTTGTTTCTCCCATCCTGGGTCAAAGATCAACATCAAATAGGTAGGACAGATAGGATACAAGGGGAGCACAAGGCACTTGCAAATTCACCATCAATACGCATACGAGTCTTAAATGCTTGATTCCTTGACGTGTCTCATTTTTTTAGATGAAAAGTATGTAGGAACTGGACATACATACCTCATTAAATCATGTATGATATAATAGGTTTATATGTTTACATCCTCCATCTGAGATACAATGCAAGAAGATAACATTTTCTTTTAAATGGTGACATCTAGTGGCCACATTTATGTATGGCTGATTACGACTATCATCGTAAAATGCAGTTTGCTGTCTTGAAATTGAAATACGTTAGGCAGCTCATTTCCCCCACAGCAAACTTTATTATTCTTTTTCTGTGCAGTGCATGCCAGTTGTCTGGGATTCACCTTTGTTAGCCTAAAAAAGGATTTCCTTGAGCAGAAATTCAAGACCTCTCTTCCCTACCTTTTGTAGCTACTGTATTTGCTGAAATATAGTCCAGATTCCCAAGGAAAGAGGGGCTGCATTCCAGATGAACAAGAGTCAGCAAAGATTGGATAGTTTGTGTGAGAGGCAGAGAATTAAGATAGCTCCTCCCTAGGAGTTCTCAAAGTATATGTTTAATGGTACAAGTAGTCTGCTTTAGTTTAGCAAGCATTCTGTCTATAGGTGAGGAACAATGAGCAGGGGTATCCATCCCTGTGAACTTTAAGACTTATGGACTTCAACTCCCAGAATTCCCCAGCCTGCATGTTCCTGGCTTAGAGGAACTTCGATGGGCCTTTCTTGGTTTTTAAAGACTGACAAGTCTTGAATCAAGGAATACCTCGCAGTGTGGTATAACATTCCTGCGCAAATGGCATTTGTGCTTCTATACATTGTCCTCACAACCAGCTTGTGGGCTTCCTGAAGGCAGAACTGGCCAATCAGCAACAGAAGCAGACTGCTTCACTAAATTGATCTAAATCACACTCCACTAAAATGGTTCTTTCTCTTTTTTTAAGGAATGAGGAAAAATCATGCCACATATACATTGTATACTGAGCACATGTAGAATACATTTTTAAATGTCTAAAATCTCCAATCAAATGTTTGGCAGGGAAGTCAATTTAGAGATCTTGTAAACCCACTTCATGTGTGTGTAGATGTTTTTAAATTACTCAAAATATCTAAAGGTAATTATTTACATTTTAGGAATGTAAATTTATGTACAGTAAAATTGTTTACATTTTACTGTATCCTGAAATCATGTATTTCAGGATACAGTGATTAACTGAACTCTGTTTTTAGCTATCTCTTGACAAAAAATCAAATGTGTTAGGAGTAAGAAAAAAAATTGAATTTTATTTTCTACCTAAACCTTTGAATTCACAGAAATTGTTCTGAAGAATCAGTTCCAATTTTTTTATGCCTTTCTTCTTCTAAACAGGAAATTGGCAGAATTTCAATAGTGTTTCATGTTGCAGGCTCTGCTCCTGCTGAAAAAAGGATAACTTTAAGTTCCAGAATTGAACATCAGATGCAGTAGACTCCCAAATGAAGTCAAACTCCTCCAGCAGGTGAAGAAAACTCTGCTCAGAGGCCCCCAAACTGAATCAGGATTGCTAATCAGGAGACTTTGTGTATGATTTAACAATATTTAACACCTTGGGCAAGATTTTTCAGCAGTCAGTCTAAGGCAGCGTTTCTCAATCTTGGCAACTTGAAGATATGTGGACTTCAACTCCCAGAGTTCTGGAAATTGAAGTCCACATGTCTTAAAGTGACTAAGATTGAGAAACACTGGTCTAAGTTGAAACCTCGGCTTCATATGCAGATTTACAAATACTACTGGAAAACCACACACAGCGACCAGACAGTAGTCTGACTCTGTGGTTTTGTCAAACATGGTTCATTTGCTGCATGTGTTTTGCGAACCCAGCTATCGTAGCTACAAACTGACTCTCAGTCAGTATACAAAACCCAAAAAGTATTAATATGCATTAATATTCCTTGCCAGATTGCTATATAAGGGGAAAAATGTCTTAGAAGAATGTTTTATGTCTTCAGGATAGAGCTTCCAGCTTCACAAGGCAGCTCCAAATTAAATTACGGTAAATTGAGAAAGAGAGCTCAGAGCTCAAGAAGTACCATTAGGATCTCCACTCAATCTGCCAAGCAACTGACTGTGTTCATTCACTGGTGCAGACCTGACTGAAAACAATTCTTAGGAGTTGTGGGTGGGTGGGTGTGAGAAATATCACTGAACCCAACTGCCATGCTTTTGTCTGTGTGTTTTATGGGGAAGACTGTTTAACAAACAGAGGAGGGGGGGGAACAATTACTGAAAATCTTACGATATCCCTAAACTTTATCAAGACATTTCCAATGAGTGCTTTGGTGGAACTGATGTCCCTTGAATAGAATAGAATAGAATTTTTTATTGGCCAAGTGTGATTGGACACA
>QLTV01003388.1:3811782-3862365 GCA_003457575.1 Thermophis baileyi
TTACATCGTCCAGGCACCGGTCTATTACGTCCACCGCTTCACTGAATTGACGAGGGGTGGAAATGTACAGCTGGGTGTCATCAGCGTATTGTTGAAACCTCACCCTATGCCGTCGGATGATCTCACCCAGTGGTTTCATGTAGATGTTAAATAAAAGGGGAGAGAGGACCGAACCCTGAGGCACCCCGCACTCAAGGGGCCTAGGGGTCGACCTCTGCCCCCCTGCCAACACCGACTGTGAACGATCAGAGAGATAGGAGGATAACCACCGCAAAACGGTGCCACCCACTCCCAGCTCCCTTAATCGACACAGAAGGATACCGTAGTCGACGGTATCGAAAGCAGCTGAGAGGTCAAGCAGCACCAGGATGGAGGAAAAACCTCCATCTCTGGCTCGCCAGAGATCATCCATCAGCGCGACCAAAGCAGTTTCCGTACTATAACCAGGCCTGAAACCCGATTGGAAAGGATCCAGATAATCCGTTTCATCCAATAGATATTAAGTAGTGTTTCTACTTAATATCAGAAATGTTAAAAAAGCTCTAACACAATACATATTCTTATGGGAATAAAACCTGTGGAGCTTATTGGAACTAACATTTAAATCAAGATACACAGGATTCTGATGCTAGTTAGGGATTGCCATGTTGAAGGGTGCAAACTTAAAGAAAGTGCTGCCATGATTTAAAAAAAAAAAACCAATGGACCTACTCATCTGTTACACGAAGGTCATTGAAAGAATGCTCTCTGATTTCCATCTAAGTCTCCAAGTATTTAGCGGTCAGGAAAAATCCATCTCTGAAACATCCTCCTTCAGAATTAGATATAATTAGATATAATGTTTAATAAAATGGTAGCAGCGTGTGTTACCACCAAATGGTTTGTTTCAATTTAGATTCATAAGTAGATCAGTGGTCACTTAAGCTCCATCTTAAATATGAATGTCCTTTATTTTTTTCCAGCAGCCAGTATGTTATTGTGCACGATGATTTAAATTTGGGCTGGCAAGATTTGCTTCCAAATTCTTATGGAGCAATGAACTAGATGGCTTCATTCTATATCATCTTTTATGACATGGAAGCTATAGAAACAAGGTCATAGGTAAGTAGAATTATCCCTATCGCTGCAAGAGGGAGAGCTGGACAATAGAAGACCTGCTTTTTCCATACAAATGTGTCTAAGAATTAATAACTGCATTCAAAATTCTTCTCCAGGTACTTTCACTATCAGAAGTTACATGCAGAGAATGACTTAGAAATAATAACTAGGAATGTTAAATAGATATTTTTAAAAAAGCAACAAGAAAACATCCTATCTTCCCCATGCAAATATTACTTTAGGCTTGGGGAGGACTAATTCTGGAAGAGGTCATGCCAACAAATCTTGCTTCATTCTCTCATCATCTTCAGTGTCCTGGAAAGGAATTCTTGCTGAAACTGATCTCAAACCACAGGAAAAAAATATATTGTACTGGACTCGTTCATATCTCTAAGCCACAAGCACCAGGGTCAAAACATATAAATAATTTGGCATAAAGTATGATGTGAGTTATTTCAGGATTAAAGTAAAAAATAGCTTGGTGAAATATGTGGCGCTAGTCGGGAGTTAGAACATTAGAGTACTTCAGAAAAATTGTAACACAATTTTTGATGATTAATTTTATTTTAGTTCAAGTGCATATATGCAACCCTGTTTTCCATTTGAATAAAAATCCCAAATAGCACATGTAGGATTTACACATACTAGGCTCCAAAGGGGGGTGGGTGTCATTCCATCAAAATTTGCATATGACAGTTTATATATAACAAGTATTGTTATCTATATTTAATTGATTTGGGAACAGTTGTCTTTAAAGTATTTTATTTTGTTGTTTTTTGGATGCTGAGTTTAGTTTCTTATTTATTTGCTTGTAACCTCTTGTTTTTTATGCATCCTTAATTTGTTGTTGACATGAATTTATTATTTGTGAATTCAATTTATTTTTGTTAAAATTTTATTTTTGACTTTTGTTGTACTTATTGTTACGGCTTTGAAATGAAGGGAGCCATGTGTTCTATTTAAGAGGAATGTGTTGTTCCAAGGTGATTTCTACTGCCTAATCCAAATTTGGTATAAAAAGGAACATGTTGAAGGAAAAGAGAAGCAGACTTCAAGCTGCCCAACAGAGCTAACAATAAAATTAAAGTCCATGATAATAATTCACCCACTAAATCTCCAAACATTATAATACAAAATACCATGTTCCTAGAAATAAAATATGTACCAAAGAAGTACTACTGTACTCACAATCTGCACAATAATGGAAAGCAGGTGAGTCTTCCTAGGGAGGTTATTTTATAAACTTGTTCCTCTGTAAGAAGATTTTTTCCCCTCTAATTACTACTGCTTCACCTCTAGGAAAGGGGTCATTTATGGGAAAAGGACCTGAATGCAAGTCTTAAATCACATTCAGATGGAAGCAAGCCAAGCAAAGCATTTTGCTCTCAAGGCCTTTTCATTCTGATATTTCAAAAGCTTTTGGAGAGAGACAGACAGGATGTGATGTATCAGCTGATATTTAGTCTATAATATGAGCTTCCAATAGGCTGCCACAACTTTTAAAAGTTGTATAGAATGCATCCTTTTGGCTTTCAAGTGGAAGAAAAATGCACCCATCTATAGCATCTGCCCCATCCTATTTAATGAGCCTGAGAGCTGACCATTTAAAAAAAAAACATAGAATATAGAATATAGAATAATAGGATAGGAAGGAACCTTGGAGGTCTACTAGTCCAACCTCTTACTCAGGCAGGAGTTCCTATACCATTCTGGACAAATGGCTGTCCAGTATCTTCTCGAACACCTCCAATGATGGAATATCCAAAGGTAAGCAAGGTAGGGATCTTGCTAAAGTAGGGCAGGGATGGGTTCCTCCCGGTTCGGACTGGTTCACCCAAACCGGTAGCGACCTGCTGGTGACATCACAATGACATCACTGAACCGGATTGGTCGGTGCCAGTCCGTGGGGGCCGCCATCTTTTTTTTTAAAAAAAATTCTATTATTTTTTTTCTGAGCATGCTCAGAAGGGCGTGTGCGCCCATGCGGCGCGCCCATGCGGCGCGCCCACACGGCGCGCCCACGCAGCGCACCCACGCAGCGCACCCACGCGGCGTGGGAGGGAGTGAACCGGCAGCGAGGTAAGTTGGAACCCACCCCTGAAGTAGGGGTCTTGCTAAGTAGAGAAATCTTTATTTCTGATAGGTACAAGGGGTCCTCTTTTTAAAAATATTTCTTTATACCCTGGTGTCTAATGGAGGATAAAGAGGAAGTGTTGCAGGGGGGAAAAGGTGGGAGCCACAACAGCACCATCAAAGCCCTGCCCTTTTCATGTGCATCATTTTGACAGCACAGTCACGGATCCTTTCAGAGAGACAGACAGACAGATGTAGAATTATAATTTTTCAATGCAATAAAAGTACATAAAACAAAACAAAACAAAGATGGAAAGTAAGAAAAAGAAGAGAATAATAAAATACAGTATTGCCTTCCACCCTTCTTTCTATTGAGTTAATTATTCTTTTTCTCATCATCTTTGGGCATTTTTAATCCCCAAATTCAAAAATCATCAATTTTATTTATTTTTTCTTTCAATAGAAAGTCCATATAAGGTTTTCAGACTTTCAAAAGAATTCATTGTTTTCTGCAAGTTTGGTTAAATTTATGATCCAATCTTCCACTGTAGGTATCTCATTACTTTAGCAGCTTTTTGTAAACAATAATCTTGCCACAGTTTCCCATCTTTCTTTTCTAATTCCGTGCCTATAAAACCCAATAGGAATAATTTTGGATTCATCACGACATGAGTACCATTTTGACTTTTCACACACACACACACACACAGAGAGAGAGAGAGAGAGAGAGAGAGAGAGAGAGAGAGAGAGAGAGAGAGAGAGAGAGAGAGAGTGCGGACACCCCTAGCATGATTGATAGGACTCTTGTGTCTCAGGCAATATAAAATTTTCCAGGATAATTCCATCCCCTACCAACTGTATTCATAAGCCTATATAACAAGCCTTGTTGCATCTGCGACCCACTCCACAAATTATTCCAGAGATGTTTGTGTATCAGAAAGTGCCAGATGAGTCCCAATATTTTAAAAGCAAGGCCAAAGCTCTCATTGCAGGAGTTAGAAAGTAATAAGGAATGCAGTGCCATAGAGGTAGCCTGCAGATGCAGTTGACCCTTCTTATTTTATCCTGAGCCCCAGTGACCTGCAGTCAAAGAGGAAACTAGCCGGCTCCAACCCCGTGATCTCGGGTACATTGGAAAGAAATGAATTCCTCCACAAAACACAACTCCTTGACTACACACCAATTGAAGAAGTCCCTTCTCCTATTCAAAAGAGAGAGAGTCAAGATGAGCTCAGAAAGATCATCAACTTAATAACAAGGAAAGGTGGAAACAAGAGAAGAAGGATTTGCATGTTAATTTTGCCAAATAGACTTGGGTTGTGCTCTCTGGCTACGCAAGTCCATCTTCGATGTTTATAGATGCCAACTGAGGCATTACGGTAGTTTCATTGAATCTAATGAGGTTTGTTCTGAGTCTGGGGCAACAACAAAGGAAAAGTGATAAATTTGGCAAATCAAACATGATTTGCCAAAGGGGAAATGAAAACAAGGAAGGTTTGTTGGAGATATGAACAGCTCCACTCAATAGAAGGTATTATAAATAATAATCCTAAAAACCAAAGAACAAAAGGCCTTTTTTATCTTCAGAAATACCCCATCTGACTGAAGAGAGGAGGAAGCCTCCCAGGGCTTCTGCTGCTGCTAATGAAGTCGCTCTTCATTCAGAAAGGGCTCTGGAGGAAGAGATGAGGAGGCGGCAGCCCTGCCAGTCATGGCTGTCCTTTCACTCACTTGCTCCTTCCTTCTACATTGCTCCTCTGCTGTGGCTCCTATTGTTAGGGTATTTACCTGGGCTGCAAAATTTGGACAACCACTTTATCTGCAACTAATTTCAGGCCACTGTTCTTTTCACTAGGTCACTTTCTCTCCTCCCTGGGTTGAGAAGAAACTGGATTCTGCACCCAACCTTCTTATTTTCCGGTCAATGACTATTGACATTCTTGTGTTCCTCCTCAGAGACTTTGCCAACAAAAAACCCTAAGGCTCATGCGGCACATACACTATGGCATGGGTTTTAGTGTATAACTATCTACTTCGTCAGAAATGAAGTTCAAGAACCTCCTAATAAGCAGCTAGTTATGTAGATACACCCTACTTTTTCTTCTCATTTCCCCCGATCATGACATCTTGATTGAACCATAATTCAGTTACTGTACATCCTGCCTTTATAATCACTGGAATGTTTAACACAGTCAACAATCACAATGCAAAAACCAGTATTAAAATGAATAACAATGAAAGCAAATATGATGCCTCTTAGCTCCTCTCCTAAAGTAGAGACAGTGGAGATCAAATGCAGTTTCCTGACCAGTGGTTTCCCCAAGTTGGAAGGATACAGAAGGCTGTCTCCCACTAAAGTGGCCTCCTCAGAAGGTCTCCCTGAAAATCTTAACACCCAGGAACATCTGTAATGAGAGAGGTGCTCTCGCAGACAGTCAGACTCTAAACCTTTTTATCGATATCAATACTTTTAAGTCATGGCCAGAAAGAAATCAGCAATCACTGCAGATTTTTCAACAAGGAATTCACTTGATCTCATGGACTTCTGAAAACAAGAAGCATTGCAGAGCAGTAGAGGGGCTGGTGTGTGGGAAAGGCTGAGCTGTGCAGAAGTTGAGAGCTGCCACCATAATTATAGGTCCTGATATGAAGTTCAAGCACTTGCAAAAGCTTAGAGTACTGAACAGATAATCATTGGTAGTACGAAGCCTGTATATTAGAGAAACACCACCTAGGGCTATGCACCTCCAGATGAGAGACAGACACGGGTTGGGGAGGGGAGGCTGAAGTAAGAGAATGGGCCACAGGAAAGTTGAGATGAAAGTGGAAGGTCATCAAGAAAGACTGAGTTAGTTCTCAGAGTTCTCAGAGAACGAGAGCTATATATGGGAATTGAATGTGGATTGAGTTGATTGAGTAGCTTGCCAGAGTACCAGCAACCTGGCTACCAAGTAGAGACGTAGTTGGTTACCGTAGTTGGATGGATGTTGGGAAAAAGACAGCTCTTCAAGAGGTTAGGAAAGTTGTGGAGAAGGTAGTAGGGATACAACTGCAAAAATCTCCAAAAGAAGATAATCTAGATCCTTTTCATTTGGAAGGTTTAGATTGAGTATGAACAGAAGTCACTCCTGTATATAAAAATAAACAGATGTTCTCATGCAATCATACCACCCTGGAGAATTGTATTTCTAAAGTCTACTTTCCTAAGGGAAAGAACAGAAGAAAACAGCAAGATTGGAAACTTTGCTCTCCAACATATTATTAGAAAAGGAAGAGATACACTAATATACATACAATATTCCTATATCTGAAGGATTTAATAACCGTAGCTTAGCAACTGGAGAAAGCCACAATAAAAGTTTCCTGGATTTTCCCTTTAGGGCTCTCACTGACCAATCAGATCAAATATCCGTTTTCTCCAAGACATTTCCTTTGCCACATGGAGATTCATAAATTAATAGTTAAGTGCAGCTGAGTCCACTAGTAGTTTCCAGCAGGCCAATATTAAAGTGTGTGTGTGTGTGTGTGTACATACACGTGCATGCACACATAGAGATGCATATATTTATAATTTTGATGAGGAATATTAAGATTTAAACTTTCATATTTAATATTTCTGTCTCAAAATGTATTACTAAAAAGCTCCACCAATTTGCATTGCTGAAATTATCTATTTTGGTAGTGAAACATCCGCAAGTAAACATCCAGGCTGAGAGAGCACTAAGGACTCCGCAGATATTCCTATAATTGGAGGTAAAGAGTTGTAAGTACTTTGTTGAATCAACAAAAAAAGTATAAGCAATCCAACAAAAACAGTATTCAAGTTCTTTGCTCTTGCAGTAATTTTACACCAGGGGTGAAATCCAGCAGGTTCTGACAGGTTCTGGAGAACCGGTAGCGGAAATTTTGAGTAGTTCGGAGAACCAGCAAATACCACCTCTGGCTGGCCCCAGAGAGGGGTGGGAATGGGGATTTTGCAGTATCCTTCCCCTAGAGAGGGGAGGGAATCGGGATTTTGCAGTATCCTTCCCCTGGAGTGGGGTGGGAATGGAGATTTTGCAGTATCCTTCCCCTGCCATGCCCACCAAGCCACGCCCACCAAGCCACACCACGCCCACCAAGCCACGCCCACAGAACCGCTAGTAAAAAAAAATGGATTTCACCACTGTTTTACACCCAGTGATATTTATCATGCTTCTAAAAATGTTGAATAAAGAAAGATTGCTTTTAAGTTTTTGTGATTTTAAAAAAAAAGAATACAATGTACAAAAGTAACTCAGTTTTGTTATAGCTATCAAATAACAAAATGGAATCAACAATTTAATGACTGTAATCTAGAGACAACACATTTCCTGACATTTTGCCAGCAATTTTGGCTGGCATCTATAGACCACCTTATCTCTGAAGATGCCAACCACAGTTGCCAGTGAAATGTCAGGAAATCTGTTGTCTATACCACAATTATTAAACCCTGAAGACCAACACTACCTACCTGTATCTATGTTTCTCCCTCTCTATCTTTCTGTCCCAGCTGCACCTTGTTGACTTTTAAGAGTAGGCTAACACTGTTCAAAAAGCTGCAATCTGGACTTTCATTAAGTCTGTCAGGTTTAGCTACCTGACTTGCTATAGAAATGTGCCTTCAAATGTTTCTAAGAAAAGTGTCTTCTCAACAGATTCCATATAACAGCAAAGCTCAGAGTAACATATCTGTAGCTAGATCTGTTCAGCCTATGAACAGAATAGAGCACTAATATCAGGTCTGCTATCCTTCCAAACTAGACTTGCTATAGTTTTTGCCTGTATAAAATCAAAGCAAATAATTGGATTAAACTCCAAGGTCCTCAGCAAGTCAGACAATGTACTTCACTTACCAAATTTCATCTACTAATGAAGTGCAGAAGTTTTAGATGAAAAAAAAACACAGTAATTACTGTACTCAAGGAATTCGGAATCTGCATAGCTTTTGCACTTCTGTCACTCACCCCTTTAAAGACTGCAAAGCAATTATAAATGTGCCCATTTTAGCTTTAGCATGTCACCATACTACATCCAAACTTCGTTGGCGGTTCCAATAATTCGATCCCCGGGTTGAAGCACATCAGGGAGCACAAGAGATAAACACTTCATCATGAGAGGTCACCAAGTCAGTGAAGACCATTCTGGGAGAACTTGTTCTAAAATCTTCTTGATGAGGCTACTCTAAGAGATAGTCTGAAAGTTCAGTGAGGCTGTATACCATTATGGATAAGAGGTAACAGGTTACTATCTAGGGATGGATTGTTTGATTTACTGATGTCCCATGTACTGCATACTGAGTGGTCAAGACAACAGGAAGGAACTATACCAATAGAATGCAACCAGATGTCAAAAAGCAGGATTAGAGTATACATCGCAAATTGCATCCTGTAATCCCAGGATGTAACCCAGCCACCTCTCACCCTAGGAACACGCTGCTAAAATCTTTGCTGCTTCTTGGAGAGATATGCAAAGAGAGCACATGAAGCACAAAGCATAATGATGGCCCATATGCTTAAAAGGCTTATCTTGGATAGATGAGAGAAGGAGATTCTGATACAGACAGAATACACAAACCTGGTTGTGTCAATGCAGAAAATACGGCAATGTTGGAAAATGGTCATGTAATCTTTTTCAAGCCATAATTATCGTTTTGTCATGAAACCGGGTTTCATAAGGGTTGCATCACTCCAAACCAGTTGGAAAGTTCACCATAGGGATCCCCTGATGGCTGCCTGGGATATGCAGTGTCCCATACTGTAGAGGACAACAACAAACTTGTTCTCTCAAAGGAATGCAATTCATAAGTAGTTCCCCAAAGATGGTTTTAAGAGTTGAGTGGCTCCACATCCATTTTGAACCAGCTTTCTTGAAACAGGGACCACACCTTCACAACATTTGTGTTCCACTTTCACAATATGGAAAAGAAACTGGAAAGATCGTTTTATCACCTTCAGGAAAAACATGCTCTGAAAAGGACATGAATAACTAACCTAACTATGTGCGAATGGTGAGGATCACTACTAGTATCCTACACACTTTGGTACAGCTGGCCCTTAACTTGCAACCATTCATTTAGTGACAGTTCGAAGTTAACAATGGCACTGAAAAAGGTGACTTATGTTGTGGCCCGCCAGCGACCCGTGCAGCTGGTTGCGGACTCCGACAGCGAAGAGGCTGTTGTGCTGATGCGCCGGTGGCCTGTGAATCTGGTACCTGAGTCAGACAGTGAGGAGGTTGGTGGGGACTCTGTGCCAGAGGCAGAGATTCAGCCAGGGCCTTCAGAACCTCCAGAAGCTCCCATCAGTGACGAGGAAGAAGAGGAGCCTATTCTTAAAGCACGGGCACGCAGAACTGCCAAGAGGCAAGAATGGTTACTCAGGAGGAGGTCTCCTCAGGAGTAAGGCTTTGGGCTAATTGGCCACGCCCTTAGCCTATTTAAGTAGTGACCACGCTCAACTATGTTACAGGAAACAAGTCCGTTCGTTCATAGGTCTGGGCTTTCTACCAACTTCAGTAAGTTCTTGTGGCTATTATCAGTTAGCCTAATTTGTTGGACTTCTTTGATTCTTTGTGCTTGGACTCTTGCCAACTGTTAAGACGTTAATTAACAGTTGGTGCACCGAAAGGACTACTTTATGATTTCATGGACTTTAACAAACACAACTGCTAAGAGAGCATTAGTAGTTTAAAGAGTATTAAACAAGGTTTGTTTGTATGTTGCTTGTGTTGTTTTTCTCAGTTCGGCAGCTGGGATAGAACAACTTATAGCTGTTTTTCACACTTAAACCATTGCAGCATTTCCCATAATCACGTGATCAAAATTCATACACTTGGCAACCGGCATGTATTTAGGACAGATGCAGTGTCCCAAGATCATGTGATCACCTTTTGTGACCTTCTGACAAGCAAAGTCAGACGCTGGATTCACTTAACAACTGTGTTACGGTACTAACTTAACAACTGCAGTGATTCACTTAACAAATGTGGCAAGAAAGGTCGTAAAATGGGGCAAAATTCACTTAACAATTGTTTTTCCTTAGCAACAGAAATTTTGGGCTCAATTGTGGTCGTAAGTTGAGGACTATCTGTATTTACTGCCTACAGAAACCAGGTCAGATAAGATGCTCGGTCCTCGGTTTCAGTAAGATTTCCTGAATGATCTTCTCCTGTCTAAACCAAATTTAATGAACAGGAGCCATCCAGGAGTGCTGATTCATTCCAGAAAAGATCTCATTGCTATAATAGCTATCATCTAGCAAATGTTATACTGCACTATCATTATAGAAGAGGGGAGTAATTATCTAAAGGTCTTATGGCACAAGGACAACAACAAGAGCAAGATAACAGAATAACAGAGTTGGAAGGGACCTTGGAGGTCTTCTACTCCAACCCTCTGCACAAGCAGGAGACCCTACACCATTCTGGACAAATGACTGTCCAATCTCTCTTTAAAAACCTCCAGTGATGGAGCACCCACAACTTCTGAAGGCAAGATGTTCCACTGGTTAATTGTTCTCACTGACAAGAAATTTCTCCTTAGCTCTAGGTTGCTTCTCTTCTTGGTTAGTTTCCATCCATTGCTTCTTGTCTTGCCTTTTGGTGCTTTGGAGACTAGGTTGACCCCCTCCTCTTTGGGGCAGCCCCTCAAATATTGGAAGACTGCTATCATGTCACCTCTAGTCTTTCTTTTCACTAGACTAGCCATACCCAATTCCCGCAACCAGGGGTGAAATTCAAAATTTTTCCCTACCAGTTCTGTGGGCATGGCTTGGTGGGCGTGGCAGGGGAAGGATACTGCAAAATCTCCATTCCCACCCCACTCCAGGGGGAGGATACTGCAAAATCTCCATTCCCACCCCACTCCAGGGGGAGGATACTGCAAAATCTCCATTCCCACCCCACTCCAGGGGGAGGATACTGCAAAATCTCCATTCCCACCCCACTCTGGGGCCAGCCAGAGGTGGTATTTGCTGGTTCTCCGAACTACTCAAAATTTCCGCTACCGGTTCTCCGAATTACTCAAAATTTCCGCTGCCGGTTCTTCAGAACCTGTAAGAACCTGCTGAATTTCACCCCTGCCCACAACCATTCTTCATATGTTTTAGCTTCCAATCCCCTAATCATCTTTGTTGCTCTTCTCTGTACCCTTTTCAGAGTCTCAACATCTTTTTTTTATATAGTAATAACCAAAACTAGCTGCAATATTCCAAGTGTGGTCTTACTCAGGCATTATAAAGCGGAATTAACAATTCATGTGATCTTGATTCTATCCCCCCATTAATGCAGCCTAGGATTGCATTGGCTGTTTTGGTGGCTGCAGCATATTGCTCGCTCACATTTAAGTGATTGTCCACTAGAACTCCAAGATCCCTCTCGCAGTTACTGCTATTGAGTCAGGTTCCACTGTACATTTGTTTTTTTCTTGCCTAAGTGTTAAAACCTTACTTTTCCCTACATTGAATTTCATTTTGTTAGATAGGGCCCAGTGTTCAAGTCTGTTGAGATCCTTCTGGATCTTGACCCTATCTTCTAGAATGTTGGCTACTCCTGCCCGCTTGGTATCATCTTCAAATTTGAGGAGTTCCCCTTCTATTCTCATATCTAAATTGTTTATGAAGATATTGAAGAGTACTGGCCTAAGACAGAACCTTGGGATACCCCACTGCTACTTTGGTACTTTTCTACTAGGTACACAGAATGCTGCTCCCCACACCATCAGCCACAACTAGCCACTGTCCTTGGAAAGATTCACAGTTTGCCCAATGGTGGGGCTCTCCAACAAGCATGGAACTAAAGTATGGGGGAGCAGAGGGCAGAGGATCCATGCTTGGCTAATGAGAGGGGGAAGGAGCCAGCAGAGAAGGAGAATTCCCTTTTCCATTCATCTGGCAGCAGCAGTAAATCACTGTCTCTCTGTCAGCCTCTTTTAGAGGTGTAACAAAGGAAAAGCTGTGGAGGAAGCAGTTTTCCAAGTAACCTACTTACCTCCTTTTGTTCAAGGACAAGAGGATTGCATCTTGCCAAGGGTGTGGGGGGAAAGCCTTGAGATGGTAATAAGGCAATCATTTTGAGGAGGTATGGTACCATTAAGAATTATTTTTACAGCCTGTAATTGATGAAAATAGATGTAAAAGAAAATTTTTACATCAAAAAGAGTTCCTGACATCAAAGTCAAATCCTACCTCCTCATCCTAAACTTTTAAGAGACTTTCAAGAAGGAGGTCTTGCTTTTCTTTGATTTGATAAAGAATTACTTTTATGTGAGCTTGGTAATGGCAGCTGGGGAAGAGAGAATCAGTCACCCATTTGAGAACATCCAAAAGCTTCAAAAGATGTTGTTGATGTTGTTGTTGTTTTCATTTCTCCCCCATTTGTTTTACTCTTAATGTCCTGAAATGGAGGTTGCAAAGTTAATACTCCAGAATATCAAACAGTAGTATTTGTGGTGAAGCTGCCCAGAGCCGCCTTATCAGTGAGATTGATGCCATATAAATTTAATAAATAAATAAATAAATAATATATAAGCAGATATAATTTATAGATCTTTGGCCATTCTTTCTCAAGAACTATAGTGGAACTTCTCCTTGCAATGATTTAAAATAAAGTCTCCATCATATTCTGTGTGGCCATGCTATTTGGAAAGAAGTGACTAATTTTTCAAAATTGGAGAAAAGGTAAAAACTGCTTGGAAAATTCATACCAATCAACCAATCAATTTTTATTATGGTCACAGACCAGCATTAAATTCATATCTATCTGCATGAGTCATTGTAACCATAAATTTCAAGGTTGGAATCCTGCTGTCACACACATGCATGGATGCACCTGCGAGGTTCCTCATGGGCTGATAGTACTGTTTTTTACACAAGATTTTCATGAATTAACCATCGTATGGCATATCCTTTAACGTGAAGAATAATTTGCTACCTAAATCTGACATAGAATTTACTTCCAATTGGAAATTGTTCTTGGTGTAGAACAATAGAGACAACCATTCATACAATATGTTATCTATGAAGTTGTGTCACATCTGAGATTTGGATTTTCTTTTCCATAGAATCATATTTCAGCTTGTTCCACAGTAATTTAATAATTGTGTATTGTTTGTAGCTAATTAATGTGTAGTATGTTAACCAAGTAGGTTCAATTTAAAGTTCAATAAGGATAACTTATACTTTTTCATTTATATTCTTTTAGATATGATTTTTTAAGAATCAACTTTCATATGACAGATATCTGTCAGCAAGAATGAGATATTGAATTGCAGATCTATCATTTTTACTCTTAATTGTTTTTAGGTGTATATAATCCATGTTTTCATATCAGATCCAGAGAGATCCCATGTGCAAATCAGTACGAGTCATCACAACCATGCATCTGGATTTTCAAAACTATCATATGCAAAACCATGCATCACAGATTCATATTATTGTTGTAAGGAATCTGCATGAAATCATTGTCAGATAATAGATCACATCATTTGTGCAGAATGAATAATTGAAACATAGATTTGACTTTTTATTTCTCCTTACTAACTTTCAGGTATACGTGATACATATTTTAGCATTAGATTCAGGCAGATCCCATGGGGGGAAAAGTGAAATGATAAGTATCCCTGCCTTGAACTTATACCTTGTATTATTTTATTGCTACTTTGGCACCTTAAGTAGTGAATTTGTGATTGTGATGATTTATTCTGTTCAGACAAATCCCTTGTACAATCAGATAGTTACATGAAGATTATCATTTCAGATCTGAATTTGTGTACAAGGTTATTAAAACCTTCAAATCCAAATTGTAGGGACTCTGTGTGCAGATGAATATACTTATAATTTGATGGTGGGTCTAGCTGAATCTAGGTATCATATGTAGAGGATCCATACTTTGGATTCATATTTTTATACCATGTCAGTATCACAAAATGAAGGATTCATGACAATCATGTCATCTAGATCAATTGTGATTTAATATTCTTGTCCTGAAAATTCCATGTGAAAATTGTGTGAATGCAAATCCCTATTTTTGTACCAAAGCAATGCCAGCAATGCCATTTGATCCATAGCTTTAATGGCTCATTATTTTATTGTTCTTGCATGTGAATCACATGTACAAACTATGTCTAATTAAGTTGATCCAATGACTTGGGTTCATGGCTTTCTGGCACAAAAATCTTCAGATTTTTATTGTCTAACTGCACTAAACCATAACAGATGCAACTTATTATTTGATAGGACATTAAATCAAATGGACACTTATAGTTCTGTAACTCGAATAGCAATCTGTCTAATTTTGAGGCCCTGGTGACTCCAAATTTTGAAAGTGTTATTGTGATGGACTCATTGTCTGCAAATATCTCTGATTTTATGTTGGTTTTATGAGAATCCCATGTGAAATCATTTTGGTCCACAAAGCTCGATGACTCATCTCCACATTTTAGTGATATAGCACCTCCAAAATTGTTGGGTTCCTATGTGTAAATGGATGTTAACTAATGTGATTGTGGTTTCATGAGGATTGCAGATAAAAAACATGTACTTCTGTGAAGATCTATACATCAGATCTATGTTTTTGTGCCATGGTGGTGCCAGAACCATTGGACACAAAATTTTGAAGGCACAATGGATGTGATCTAATGATGGTTTCATGTGAATTACCTGTAGAATTTATGCACAATCTAGAGGATCCATTCTTTAAAATCACATATTTGATGAAATTAGATTCTTGATGACTAAAGTTTAGTGCATGTAGACATACTATATCTGATACTGATTTTATGTGCATCCCATGTAAAATACGTAACATTAAAATGAACTTTTGAGTTGAATCCACATTTTTGCATCATGATATGATTCTTTGCATACCACCAGATGATCTGTGATTTGATGATGACTTCATGTGGATCCCATGTTAAAGTTATGTACATAATTTTTATAACAGGGAAATTTGTTTCCTAACTGTAGCATCTTACCCATAAAATTGATATCTGTTATTAATAATGGAATTCTTGAAAAAAATATGAGGATCTGTGTCTCAGATCAATAGCAGTCAGATGATCAGGGAATTTTTTGTGAATTTTTGCATTTTTAAAAGGCAAAATCAAGATGATACACCCCTCTTACACACTTTTTTGCTGCATGACAGTGCCAAAATTCATCCAATCTTGATTATTTGAATTATGTATCTGCAGACAATTTATTATTTGTTCCAGGAGGATCCCATGTCAAAATATGAAATTATCTATGCTCGATTTCATGTATCCAGCTTACATCTAAATTCATCATCCTTAGGCTTCAGGATAAGATCCAATTTTTCAGCTCATAATTTACAACTCAATTATTCCGCAGCACCTCATTGAAATTACCATACTTGTTTCTCAGCAATGCTGAAGCTGATGGAAACTGTAGAAACTTATATTTGTTTTCTTTTCCCTTTCTCGAAAGCCTTCTTTTCAAACATTTAATTCAAACAATAAGGGGGGGGGATCATAACTTTAATTTTTGAACACTGCTGTATTTCTTGACTGATTTCCTGACGAGATCATTTGTCCGTTGGGTGATTCCAGACGCCTAAATCCAAGCCAAGGGGGTCCCGCTACGGATTAGGACGGAAGACCGTCTGAGAACTCCAGGATAGATGGCTGCACCGAAAAAGCTGAGAAATCATCCCCGTGGGAGGCCAGGGATGAAGTCAGGAGTTGGATTCGACTTTTTAAGAGTCGTGAGAAAATGAAGAGCGAGGATGAAAGTTACCACTTTTCCGGCGCGCATTACGAAATAATGAAGAGGAGCCGTTCTTAGAATTCCCGCAACCGAATGAAAAGAATTTCGATTCCCGGATTTAACCGGCGTTCTAAATCAACAAGCTTCGAAGGCTTGTTGAGCGCTGAAAAGGCGAAACCCCTCGAAACATTTCCACTTATTCGGGAGCCGATTTCTGGCGCGGCCACACGTTTTAAGCGCCCTGAAGAACGTCGCTGGCGGGTCCCACGAACCTGGGCTGGGCCAGGCAAGCGTCCTACTTCTCTCGAGGTTTAAACGTCAGAAACAACTGTCCTCCCTCTCCCCCGACTCGGTTCTTTCGTCCGCCCTCTCTTAAGTCTTCAGCAACTCGGCCGTCGAGAGACCCAGAAAGCGACGCAAGAAACAATAGGCGAAGCTCGGCTTCCCTTTCTCCGCCACAAGCTCTCAAGCCCCGCCTCCCCCCTATCTGATTGGCTAACCGGGAATTTGGGGAGCCCCTGAGCAGGGCGTGGGAAGGCGGAGCCGGTTGCGCGCGCGTTGCATTGTGTGCGCTCGAAGTGAAGCTCTGGGCGTCGCGGGGGGGGGGGAGTGTGGGGGTAGGTGCGCGCGTTGCCGCCGAAACTGGGGGGACGGCGGCGGCGGGCGAGGGGGAGCGTGCGTTCCCGCGGACTCTAAGCCTTGTTCGGGCACAACGCTGGCTCCGCTAAGAGCAAGTCTGTGTTGGCGGAAGAAGCGGAGGCGGCGGCCGAGGAGGAGGGAGCCGAGCGGAGCCAGTCGGGCGCCATGGAGGAGCTGAGCAGCGTGGGAGAGCAAGTCTTCGCCGCCGAGTGCATCCTCAGCAAGCGGCTTCGCAAGGTGGGCCAGCGAGGCGGCCGGCAGCAAAAGCAGCGACGCCGTCGCCCGCCGCCTCGGCTCCCTCTCTAACGCGCCTCTTTTTTCTCTCTTTTTTTTTCTTCCAACCCCGTCTCTCTCTCCCTCCCTCCCTGTCTCTCTCCACACAGGGCAAGCTGGAGTATTTGGTGAAGTGGAGAGGCTGGTCTTCCAAGTGAGTCGGACAATGAAGCGAGCAGCTGAGCGCCAAGCCAGCCGTTGAGCTGAGGGGCTCCAGGGCGGGGCTTGAGGGGCTTGGGGATGATGGGACTCGGGCGAAAACAAGACCCGGGCGGCGCGGCTGCAAACCGCCAGCCGAAGCGGAAAAGGGACTGGCGGAAAGTCCGGGACTGGGGAACCGCCTGCAACCTCGGCTGGACTTTGCGAGCGCTTAGAAGTTACTTCGTTTCTTGCGGGTGTTTTTTGTTTTGTTTTTTACTCTTCCCCCGGGAGCGTTTCCTCTCGTCCGACCTTCTTTTGTTTAGTTAGTAATTAGTTAAATGTTGCGCCGTTTCTTTATTGGGGTCGCTCTGCTGGTGCCGGCTTTGGGTGAATTCCCTGCTTGGCTTCCATGTGTTGCTTTTGCCGCTTCTGCTAAAGAACGAACTTCTCTTAAGTCCGCGGGGCCGCCTTTCGCCTCCCTGGTTGTAACGGGGGTAGAGAGCCCTGGGGAAGCGTAAAGGCTCCTCCGCAGAAATGGCAAAAGCTTCCTTTGCTCTCCGTTGACCTGCTTCTGAAACCCCGATCTTCCCGCTCATGCATGTGGGGGTCCTCCGCCCCCCACCCCACCCCACTTGCAGAAGAAGGGGGAAAGGGTTGTCAGACTAAAAGAGGAGCTTCTCCCTTTACCCCTCCTGCCAGCTGCTCCTGAAAGCCAGACTTTCCCTCTGCTTTTATCCTTTTCCTGCTTGACTTCTCTTCTTACACCCCAGCCCCCCCCTCCCCACACACGTGCCCAAGTTATCCATAATGCATCTCAGTGTGCTCTTTTTTTTTTCCTGATTGCCTCCCATGCCTTTTCCATTAAGCAAATTGAACGGGTCCAGTCATAAAGCACAAACTTTTCATTGAACGGCTGCAATATTTTAAATTTTAAATTTCATCCCAGAACTAGTGCTTATTACTATTCAGCAAGTTCTGTTAGGTCCCCTGGCCAAGGCAGTCTTTAGTTAATTATTACTTTCAAGCCAGCTTTCCCTCTGATGCCCTCTGGTTTGATTAAATTGCAGCTCTCGTTACTCATAGCCAGCAGGGCAGGAGTGCTTCCATGTTGGGGGTTATGGGAGTTGTAGTAGCTCAACAAATTAGGGAGAGCTAAAGTGTGTAGTGCGCTTTGGATAGGCTTTGCCTCAAAATGCAGTCCTACAATAAACAAAACCTCTAATTGTGAATTGTATGTTGTAAGAAAGCAGGGTATATATTGTAGTGAGTGATTTTCCTCTTTTCTAGGCACAACAGCTGGGAACCTGAAGAGAATATTCTTGATCCAAGACTCCTCTTGGCCTTCCAGAAGAAGTGAGTAAGCCACCAACCTTGCTGAGAGGTGGGAGGAGGAGGGCTTGTCTAGGCAGACCGGCTGGAATTGTGGAAACAGAATACAGAGTACTCTATTGTTCCTCCAGATTGCAGCCCATTGGCCTGTTTTTCCTCGATACCTGAATACTGTTTTAAGGGCCTGGTTAATGAAGAAAGCTCAAGTGTAAAGTTGATTTGTGATGCTTTTAGACAGAGCTTAATTGGGTTTCATGTTTTCTTTGCTTCTGTATTCAGCATAGGGGTTGCTGTGTAGATTTCATTCTGTACATTGATAAACTATCCAAGCTAATATGAAAAAAAAGTTCCTGTTCACGTAGCACTGAAGTGGAGAGGATTTAGGTCCGTCTCACTGGATGCTGAGAAGAAGGCTGCTATCGCTAACTTGATGCTTAAGACTTCTGTTAGCACCTAACAGCTGCCAACAGCTTGCCTTGGTCCTCATGCAAGTTTTATGGACTGGAGAAATTATAAAAATTGTTACTGGTCAGAAAAGATAATAAATAGTATGTTCTCTGAATACAATGTACAATAGTAGAATATTAAACAGTAGTATCTGTGCGGGGTGATTCAGAAGGTTCAACTCGGTGGACGAGTCATGCCAATCCCAGCCCCATCCTTTTCTACATGCATTGAGGAGTGTGCATAAAAAAGGAATGTGGTTCAGATCATGTCCACTTTCTTGCCCATTTTGCTCCAATGTAGGTGCCACTGATATTGGGAACTATTGAACATGCATGATATTAGGAAAGAAACGTAAAGCTAAACTAGCTGGCATACAAGAGAAAGGCTGTTTGGTGTTGGAAAGGAAGTATGCCAGAGATAGAATTGTGTCCAGGGTAAAGGCAAGACTTTTCTTCTTAAATCTGTTAGCATGTAGTAGTTGTGCAGGCTGCATGAACATTGAGAAGTTTATAAAATGGTCCAAATTGATCAAGTAGGTGAAGATACTAAGTGATATGTTCCCTCAATACAAAGTGTGATAACAGATATGCACAATAATTGGAAAGGAATGGAAAGGTGAAACAATGGTCATACGAGAGAAGTGTGTCAAAGGAATTGGCAAAAGTGAGCAAATACATGTTTAGATTGACAGTCTGTATTGCTACGCAAAATAAGCCTTAGATTTGTCCTTTGGCTCTGGAACAGCATCCCCAGAGATCTTTATGCGTTCCATCCTAAGCATCTTCCGAAAGTCTTTGAAAACGTGGCTTTACTCTCCTAGGCCTGAAGATAGGTAGCTAATGAGCCCCAATTTATTTCTCCTGGGGTGAGCATTCCAGACATTCATGAACTATTTCTTCTGTTTTTATAGTCAAGATTCTCAATCATCCAGGCCGAGTTGTCTGGAAGTTGAGTCATAGTAACTCGCTTATTTTCTTGTTGGTTCAAAATGTTTTCCTGCTTTTCCGAGTAGCTTCTTCAGTCTGAGCAAGTTAGTTTGAGGGACACTGCATATGTCCTCCAGGGATGATTCAGAATCAACTTGCTCCTAACCAACTTGCTCAGGCTGAAGAAGCTACTTGGATAAGCAGTAAAACGTTTTGAACCAACAAGAAAAGAAATCCAGTTGCCATGATTTAACTTCCAGACATCTGGGTTTTTTTGTTCCTTATTTTTAAAATGTAAGCAGAAGTTGCACTTTTCACAGCCCAGAGTCAGGTGGCCTCTAAATATAAAATAAATATACTGACAATCACCATTTTCAATGCTTTATCACACGTATGGAATACAAATTCTAAGAATAATATATTGCTGCATCCTCCCACCAAAATTTCCAGTGTGATTCAAGAGGTTGACTGCGCAGGTTTGAGCAGCTTTCAGAGTTCGTACAACTGTAGTTTCCTGCACATATTTTTGGAAAAAAACACAAAACTGATTTCCTGTGCAAGTGACAGTGTTACAAGATTTATAGATTGGGCCATGCCGCCTTCCCAGCTGTGTGCTGTTTCATAGTGAAAAGTGCAACTTCTGTCTCCTGTAACACATTATAGATTTGATTGTGTCCTCTGTGTTCCTTAGTTATTTTATCTAAATTTTAACTCCAATAATATATCCCTAGAAGAAAGATTGCTAAAGATTGGAAATATATGAATTTTATAAAAACAACTTAGATAGCATATGATATATAAATGCTAATAAACAAATGCCTGAGCAGGGGGTTGGACTAGAAGACCTCCAAGGTCCCTTCCAACTCTGTTATTCTATTAAATGCATTAAAGCTGAGAAATTATTCTCTAAATGGGGATGTTGAGAACAAGAGTAAATAAGATAAACTTTGTAAAACAATATAATTATTTGCATGAGATGTGTCTACTAGTCCTGGGATTTAAAATATTAAATAAATAAATCAAATATGGATCTGTTAATAAATGTCAGCCAAAGAACTGGAATCTCCATTTTCAATAGTTGTGTCTCTTTAGTATTAATAAATATTGCTGTTGATGCCATATTTATGCTTTGTTATGGGTTTCTGGCCACTGTTGGACTGAAGAATAATATTGGAGTATTTAATTCTCCTTACTCTGTGCAATTTTACTATATAATTACATAAAGTGATTAAAAATAATGTATCCGAGGAAAATAGCAGCGTAAGGACAAGTAAATAGAGTTATTTCAAACTTTACAAATTTATATATGTTCCCAAATTGTAATTCTGTGGTTCCCTCTGTTTTTTGTTTTTTAATCTCTGCAATTCGTATAACTTAAGATAGTTCAAATGATAAGTTGACTTGGGCTTCCTGGATATCCAACAAACGAAGCCCTCAAAAGTAATAATAATGAGATAAGGGATTTTAAGATCTGTGGTACCAAAGGAATGGAAGATATATGACAGGTACAATGCTGGTTAAACATTGTCATTATGGTTATCCATATGAGGGGAGGAGAATGCTTTGGCTGGGTACAATTTCCCTTCAGTTGATGGGCACATTCTCTTCTGTGTATAATATTCTACCAGTCAGTCCAAAACTTGGTGCAAGAAATTTCCCTTTCATTGAGTGGGAGAAATAAAAAAAAACAGAAATTGCTATCCCATTGTTGGCAACAGCCTTATTGATATTAATATGCCAGTGTTTAGTGCTTGTAGCTCACCTCGCAAGGATAACCTAAATGTATCCGCCTCAGATAGATATCTTGTCTTAGAATAAGTGTGCAGCATGGGCAGTATCTTTAGCCTGACATTATGCAAAGAGAGCTCAGATGGAAGAACGATGGGAACATATGGAGAAAAGACGTTCTGCAAAAGGAAGGTTGGTCCAAAAAGCCTCCTGACCTTGCAACACATATGAGAACATTACTAACCAATTTTGCCTAGAACCCTCAGTAGGTACTTATCTTGGCATTCCAGACACATTTGTCCGGCACCAAATTCTAAGTTGAAGGACAAGACAGCATTGTACACAGGTAAGCATGGAAATGAGGAACATATCTTAAACTGCATCTCTTTCCCATACCTTTTCCCGATCTCTCTACCATATACATAAGACACATTTGCATGGGCTGTGTTGTTTTAGCATTTGCCATACCCAACAGTAGAAGTCCTCATTCCTAAATATCAAGAGAGTCCTTCAATTGGCAAAGTCCAGATGCTTCATTACAACTGCTGTACAGGAGCACCTTTGCTTTGCAAAATTAAAATTTCTATACACTGAGCAATACACTGGACACAGTCTCTCACTGCAAGGTGAAATATGCTCACAAAAATTTAACAGTCTCCTTATTGTCACAGAGAGTGCAACATCAGTGAGCGCATGAGGATGGTCTAAGCAATCAAGGATATCATTCACTGTTTCTCTTGACCAAATACTTAAATGTATATCCAGATTAAGGGGCTATGGGCTCCTGCTGTCTGTTGCCAGTTCCACTGTCGTATGTTTTTCCTTGCTGTCCTACAGGTACAGGTTGATGGACAAGATCAGAAAAGAGATTGTAACCTTTGACTATCGGCAAAACCCAGGATTTCCCCAGATGTTCTTCAGTGAGGTATTGACCAGCCTCTCCAGGCAGATTGACATACCTCCAGAGCAGACAGTCATACAATTTGCTGCCCTGCTGTTTGTTAAGCCACTGTTTCCAATGCTCAAGACTCTGCTCTTTGTTTCTTCTGAGGCAGCTCTACCTCAAAGAGACCGTTCAATAAAAGCTCTGACATTGTCCTATGCATTGTTTGTGTTTTGTTACAATGGAATAGTGACTAAGACTTCTTTTTCTATAGACATTGTAGCTGTGGATGTTGAGAGTCTACATGCTTGAAGAGTATCAGGTTGAAATCATTGCCATAATATCTGCCTCTGTTTAGTCTCAAGGTGGAACAAGAGAATACAAAAAGTTTGGTAGACTGAAGACTAGCAATTGATATGTGCGTTCTCATCTATGTGCCGAGGGAAATCTTTTCTGTGTGAACTGGTGGGATAGATGCCTGAATCAATTAGTAGAGAATAATCAGGAGGCCGTGGGATATTCGCACAAGAGTGCAGAGTTGGTCTAGTCAAGGATGGCAGAAGCTGCAAAATGAAGGGTGGCGCCTCATAAGGAGCAATCAATGTGTTGAGGCCATTTTTCATCTTGTTATGCAGTGTCCTTGTGTAGGGACCTCTTCTATGTGTACTGTAGAACATATTTTTCTGTCAAACTAGGGTTTATTTTGCCCTTGCTTCCTGTGATTACTACCTAAAGTTTTAGGGGAGAAAAGAGATGTTGCTCCTTATAGGTCTGTTGGTTGTTTTGATGTAATGATTCGCTAACAAATTCTGTGGCATTTCTAGCATGTTGTGCTCCCTTTTTTGTCCTGTCATTTTCTCCCCGGATGTCAAAAAAGATGAGTGGCTGTGTTTTGCCAGCACTGCAGAACTTAAAATGTCTTTTGTTCAGCCCTATGCAATGAGCCACTGGAGGGTGCTGCTAGCAGTTTATGAGAACCCCTGTTTTCTGTATGTTGGAAGAGTGGCTGTGCCATTTCTTCTGCAGCTGGGCCTCCCTAATGCTGAAGTGGTATTTGTAGTCCGTTCAGACCCCCTGCTTGGGAAACTGTTACATGAACTTTCCTTCCTTCCCTTTATATGTTGTGCTCCAGAACTAAGAGAAGAACACGAGATTTTTGCAAAAGGGACAAGGTTACTGCTGTCTGAATGGGGAAGGGAATTTTGAGGGGTGGTTGCAATTGCCTGTGTGGATCGGTTTTGTAATGATGCAGAAGGTGTGTTGGACGTTGTTTGAGTTCAGTAGCTCCCATTGGGTGGCTGGCATATAGCATCAGCAGTACACAGTTTGAAATTGTTGCCCATGAAATGTGTTGTTTACCTGTCGTTATTGTATTTGCTGATTATAGATGATGTTCTAGGTATAGAAGCCAGTTGGCCAAAGGAGTAATGGTGTAGTTCCTGAATACAACTGTTCTAATGACATAATGTAGGACCTAAAATCTCTATCTTGGGCAGGATACAATATCTTCCTTAACCAGATATGTGAAATTAAAGATGATATATTTAATGCAGTAATTAATACATATTTTTTTCCTAGTGTTTTCTCATAAATCCAAGGTCTGCTTTTTTCCTGGATCAAATGAGTGTTAATCTACTGGTTGTGACAATTGACCAACTAACTTGTTACCTGAGCCTGACATGGGCCGAGAGTGACTGGTGTGGGCCAAAGTCCCTCAGCTGGCTTTCATGCCTAAGACAGGACTAAAACTCACAGTCTCCTAGCTTTTAGCCTGGTGCTTTAACCACTAGACAAAACAATTCCCATAACTAATAGATAATATCAAATAATATTCTTTATGGAGGCTTGTTCCAATTTTCCAGGAAAATGAAAGCTTACTTTTTGCACAGAACTTCCCTTGATTTTATTCACTTCCCTGAGTTATTTAAACTATTTCTTTCATTGGTCTTTTTTTAAAAAACCAATTGTTTTTATTTGTTTTATTTATTTATTTATTGTTTTTATTTCATAGTTTATGGAAACCGCTTTGATATTTTCTAAATGAAAAGTAATAAAAATATTGTAAATGGGGAAAGAAATGCACTTCGTAAGCCTGGATATATGAAATACAAAACATTTTGCCTTTTTCCATAGTTAATCCAGATATGGATATGCCATACATTTGTCTTTACAATGTTGGTGGTTTTACTTTTGGTCCCTCCACCAATGATCCTTAACATAGAACTGGCGATTTATTTTTTTTTACAATGCCACATGTCGAATCAATTTTTGTCCCCTGGTTAGTTACAGAAAATTCAGTTCTTATCAACATCAATTGCTTCATTTGCGTGAAAGTCTCTGATAAAGTGAATATTTAATTTTGTCAGGTTCTGAGGTTCCTAAGGAAGTGGCAGTGTCAGCACAACATTTAACTCTGTTGGTGGAATACATGCTGGAGTATATTGACTTTCAAACTAAAGTCAACATAGCTTAGCGGTTCTGGCTTGCACAGAACAGGACATATGTTAGTGGTAAAATTGGGCTTTGGTTGCACTTGGGCTTTCTGGCCAAAATATACCAAATTGACCAGTATTGTGTTTGCCATTAGCAGGGAATGCTACATGTGGCACAGGCATAACCTTGTAATTCTATTACAAAAACATATGAAAGCTTCAATTGACCAAAACCATGTTGGGCAATGGAAGACAATAATTATGGGTTCATCTTGTGATGACCATGGCATTTGGAAGATTGTGGCTTGGAATGGAAGAGGAGTAAATAATAAAGACTGTGAATTAATGAAGTAAAAGAATAATAATTATGAAAGTAAAAGAAATCAGTGGAACAACTTGCCTCCAGAAGTTGTGGGTGTTCCACCACAGGAAGTTTTTAAGAAGAGATTGCACAGCCATTTGTCCAGAATTGTACAGGGTCTCTGGTCTCCTGCTTAAGCAAGAGGTTGAATACCTCCAAGCCCCTTCTAACTGTGTTATTCTCTATTCTGTATGAAGAAAGAAAGACTGTAATCCAACTGAATGAAATCTGGATCTTCTGAATTGGAGTCAATATGAATACATGCAGGAGAGTAAAGGTGTGGGTTTGATTATGAATGCAAGGGCTAAAATGTGTGTCAGAAAATATAAATGAGTTTTATTTAGGTTATGGTGGATGTGTTTAAAAGTATATTGGTGGTAATTCAGGTTATACACATTCTAGAGTACAGAAACCAGGGGTGAGTTTGAAGAAAAATACTTTGAATGAATGCAATCTGGGGGGAAAATATTGTGACATGAATGGTTAGAAATGTAAACAAGATAATAGTATGAAAAGCGCTACTGAGCCACTTGGAATGAAAATGAGAATAAGAATAGTGATTGCTTGGTGAGTATCTACTTGAAAGTAAATCTATTGGCTTTAAATAAGCAGTATAACCATAAGTATTTACATGTATTCATGCAAATATGTAAATATAAGCCTCCCAACAGAATAAATGGAAATTAGATACCAGAAAAGAAGATGTGAGTGCTGTAAAATGAATTAAGATGGAGTTCCACATTTATGCATGGAATTATGCTAATAGGATGTCTGAAAAAAAATGCTTGGTAAGAATGATGAAATGGAAGGGGCTGTGAATAAGAAAAAATACATATAAGAGTGCTACAAAAAATAGAATGAGAGAAAGATATATGTATGGAGAGGGGGGAAAACCAGTTACAAAGAATGTTATCAAACTTTCCACTTTGTTGTTGGGCATCTCAGGAGAAATTCAGTGAGAAATTATCATTTAAGTGTGGGTTTTAAAAGAAGAAAATACAGCATTAGGCATGAATGGGAGCTGAATTAATGTAGATTGAATATTAAGTGAATTATTAGTAAAGAAATACGTTGATGGTTTGTTTATACAAAGAAAAGTAAGGATCGCATCCCTTATGATTCATTCTATTCCTTCTTTCTTCAAATTCAAGAATGAACAGAGCAGAAAATTTATGGTTGGAGGGAGTTAGTAAGATCTTGCAAAAGAAAGAGATGAGAAATTTAAAAGTGTATTGACATGCTGGAAACAAAAATTGTTTGCAAGAATAGAAGTGTATGGAAAGATATAGTCAGTAGTGTTTTTGAAAAGTGGACTGAGCTTAACTTACTTTTATTTTGACTTTTTTTTTGTGTTTATTATTTCTTGCTCCATTTTTGCAGTTAGCATTATGTTACTTACCATGAAACAAAATACAGGTAGTCCTCGACTTACAACAGTTCATTTAGTGACCGTTAAAAGTTACAACAGCACTGAAAAAAGTGACTTATGACCGTTTTTCACATTTATGACAATTGCAGTATCCCCATGGTCATGTGATCAAAATCCAGACATTTGGCAACTGATTCATATTTATGACAGTTGCAGTGTCCCAGGGTCATGTGATCATCTTTTGGGAACTTCTGACAAGCAAATTCAATCGGAAAGCCGGATTCACTTAACAACCGTGTCACTAACTTAATAACCGCAGTGATTCACTTAACAACTGTGGCAAGAAAAAAATGTAAAACGGGTCAAAACTCATTTAACAAATGTCTCGCTTAGCAACAGAAATGTTGGGCTCAATTGTGGTCGTACGTCAAGGACTACCTGTAGTAGGATGGATATATTTGTATTTGAAAAAGCCTTGGTATTGGCAGGGCCAACCCATATATCTGTTGATACTGTCAAAAAGCTCTATAGAAGGTTGGAGAAGGAGAATTTATGTTTGAGAATCCAAGCTTATTAAACTTAAGCAAAACTCTCTGAATGTAGTTTTACTTGATTATCATGTCTACCAATTTTCCGAGAACAGATGCTAAGCTAATCATGCTGTAATTTCCCAGATCTTCCATGAATGATGTTACCTAGCCCAGCATGTGGAACAAGTTACATTTCTGCTACTAGTTTAGCAATTCCACATTTGAGTTCTAACTCTTGAACAAATACCATCAGGACCCAATGATTTGTTACTGTACATTCTCTCCTAATGTAGAATCTTCTCTGGGTACTTCAATTTGTTTCATTTGTCCCAATTCCCTCCCTAAGAAAGTCAGATCTCTCTTCTATATTTTCTGTGGTACAAACAGAAAATATAATTCATGTATTTCCAATAACATTCCTGAGTGTCCCTTTCACTCCTCTGTTGCTTAATGACCCAGTCACTTCCTTGGCTGGTTCTTTGCTCTGAATATATTTAAAGAAATTATTTTTGTTCCCTTAATTCCCCCCCCCCCATACTGTACTGAAATTATAGTTATTGGTACTTACTGGATTATCATCTTACACTTCTCCTGGTTTGTACTTTATGTTCTCTTCATTAGGACAGATGTTCCCTTTCCTTCAGGAAGACTTTTTAACTTTTTACAGCTTCCTGGATACCATTAGAAAAAACAAGGCATTTTCCTGGACTTGTTGACCCATTCTTACATTCTGGTTATTTGTGGTTTTAAATAGTCTATTATGAAACAAATGGACTTTATTTTCTTTCACTTTCTTTACTAAAAGCTGATAAACTCCTTCAGGGGAGAAATGTCCCTGGATTCCTGCTATATCACTTTGGTGTACTTTCCATTTGATTGGCATTCTGAATGAAACTGAGAAAGGCCAGCCAATTGCTTTTATGGAAGTTCTACTATAAGTGAGAAAGTATCGCCTTTGCAATTTCTACTTTCTAATTATGTATGCACTTGTTATAGCGGACTGTATCTCCTTGGTTACAGGGAAAGATTACAAATGGTAGATTCTTGAACAGACGTGCTTTTTCCCCACCTCTTTCCAGGTCCCACCTTTTCCCTCTCTTGTTCTTTGTTTTCTTTAAGATTCATATACTACTTTAGAAAGATTAATCAGTAGAATTCCCATTCTTCCATCTTCCCCTTACCTATCTGTGTAGAGGAGATTTGATATGATGCACCATGTTTTGCTACTAGCAGTTGCAACATGTAAATTTCAGTACGGCAGGGATATGTCATTCCCACTGCTTTGAATATTAACATTTAATGCAGTCTCCCTAATAACATGGAATGCTAAGATGTTTTTCCCTGCAGTCAAACATAAATTGATGTTAATTAAACCTTTGAAAGGCAAGCACTTAAACTGCTTTTCTGCAGGAAAACAGACTCCTATTCTCCCTAAAGGTAAATAGTTTTTAAAGAACATGAGGGTGGGAGAAATATTACAGTTTTGATCAATAGTTTTTCTAGATCAACATTTTACTAGATAAGGTATTTGATTTTAATTTTGTAGGATAGTTGGTATTCTGCTAACCCTTCCTTGCGGATATATACTTCTTGTGCCCATGCACACAAAAAATTGTTTTCATCTGAATATTTTTCCTGATAACTCACTTTGGTTTTTAAATTTAAAGCAAGTGACTTCAATGATACTGTAATGCTCCTGTACTTTAGCCTTATGAGACAAAACTTTAAATGCCTCTTTTGAGTCAGTTGTGAAAGCATCTTTGCTGAAACATAAATGTTTTTTTCTTAAGCAGGTGGACCAGAAAGCGGTATCTTTTTTTGTTTTAACCAGAATTTTTCTACCTCACTGTCTTGACATGGACCACTGCAAAAGCAGTTATTTGAGATTGAGGAATTACATATATGTAATTCCTCAATATGTTTTTTACAAAGCAACAACTAGCCAAGTTAAATTGTTACAAGAGAAAGTTAAATAATTATTATCTGTTTATAACTTTCCTCCATCTGAGCAATATAGAATTTTGATCTCTGCCAAAAATAAAGTAGAGCCGGTAATCATGTAATGGTTTAATGTTGGACCAGAATTAGGGAATTCCAGATTCTAATCCATTTTCAGAATAGAAGCTGATTGTCTGACTTTCTCAGGTCAATCTATCTCACTGACTTATTTGAAAAATTAAAGAGGAAGGAATCTAATGTATGCCACTTATATATTTCTTGAAGGAAATCAATCAATCTCGCAGAGAATAGGGTAGAGTAGAACAGAATAAAATAAAAGTCTTTATTATATTACACCAGATAATGATATTCAGAAAGGGGAGAATTTTGTAAATTACTGGCCTTTAGACTCAATCAAATTTAAATAATGTAATATTATACCATCTATTTCACACAGAAAAGTGAATAACACATTCCAGATCTATTAATAGCTGTTAAATTTTTATTCTAAATTGCGGGGGAAATATATTAGGCTTACAGAAAACAAAACTTTTCATATACTTCAGCTGCATGTATCACTGCATAATTTGGCTGGAAATGAAACCAACTCTAGCTTTCCACCCCATCCACTACTTTCACTTGGTTGTGGACCTGATCAGTCATTTTCCATGACTCTAGATTGGGGATTTCCCTATTTTAACCCACCTTGACTGGAGAAAAGGAAACAAAAGTTTTATTATTTATTTTCCTTATCAACTGGGCCAAAAGCAGAATATTGCAGAACTCTTTTTAACCTGATTAAAGGGGGAGAGGAGACTTGCACATTGGCCATGTTGATCTGTCCCTTATCTTTCTTAAATCATTGAGAAATCTTTGAAATCTGTGAAAGGCAATGGCCCTATTGGTACAAAAGGATCTTATTTTTTTTAACTTACTAAAGGTATATAATGGAACTTCTTCAAATAAATCTCTATCCCTAAAAAATTTTTAGCATACACAAAATTTTAGTAGAATTTAGTTAAAGTTTATGATGAGATAAAATGCAAATAGAAACAAAAATCAAGAAAGAAAAAGAAAAAGTGCAAAGATGAAGAAAAAAAGGAAAAAGTAGTGGCTTCTGGTTTTTTTCAGTGCAGTGGAATACAAGAAAAATTAGAACCTCAATCTTTTACATTTCCAATTAATTCAAATCATTTCTATAACAACAAAATATAATCATCAAAACTTAAAATCAAAATTTAATTCCCCCCCCCCATTTCAAGCATGTCCAAAAATGTTTTCCAGGTAGAAACAAAGCTAGATAAGTTCTTGTCTTTAATTAAAAGTCAATTTTGCTATCGCCACCAACTATATCACCTTCACTGTTCATTTTTCCATTATGGGAATCGTGTCTTACCATCATTGAGGAAATAAAATTCTCACCACTGTCAACATACCGTGTTTCCCGGAAAATAAGACCCTGTCTTATATTTTTTTGAACCCTGAAATAAGCGCTTGGCCTTATTGCCATGCACTCAAAAGCCCGATTGGGCTTATTATCAGGGGGTGTCTTACTTGGGGGGAAACAGGGTATATATAAAGTTCCAAATTTTCTTTCAAGTTCTTTATCAAACCTAGAAGAAAGACTTCTGATTTCAGTTTTATATTTATTTCAAAAATGTTCTGAACTAAAATAAAGATCTGGTCCCCAGTATTTCTTTGCTTTGTCACAAGTCCACTAGAGATGATAAAAAGTATTACATTTCTAATGTACATTTGAAGTTCTCTTATCCATAAATCTCTCAGGTGTGAAATACCCATGATGCATCATTGTATAAAAGAGTTTTTTTTATCTTACAGTTCAATGTAAACTTCAGTCCATTTGTCCATATGTTTTCCCATTGATCAAGTGTTATATTGTAACCAAAGTTCTTTGCCTATGAGGTCATACAGTCTCTACAACATACTCATTTCCCAAATTCAATTTCAACAACATTTTATAGACCTTAGCAATAACATTGTTCATCATTAACATACAATGCAATTTCAAATTCCCTTTTTACAAGCTCAAACTTAAGTCAAGATATAAGATTTAAGTTATTTCTTATTTAAGTTAAATCTTTTAATTGTAGATATATGAACCAGTGACAAACACGGCCTTCTAACTTCAGTTCTTTCAACTTCAGGTTAGGTTTACCTTGAATAAAACATATTTCATCATAGGTCCACCAGGTGGGTCTAATTATCATTAAAAAAAAAGACTGCTCGGGGGTGACAACCAATAAGGTATCTTAAGAGAGAACCTTATTTTATATTTACTCCAAATTTTTAGGATGGCGCGCCTAACAAAATAATTCTTAAAATCTGCATTTACCTTAGCTGTGTGAGATCCACTGTGAGGTAACGGTTTAATGTTGGACAATGCACCCAAATCTCAACTCATGGCCCTCCAGATCTAATAATTTTTATTTTTTAGGGTCACCCAACCCCGTCATCCAAACCAAGCAGCATGCACCAAACTACAGCATAATCTTAAGTCTGGTAGACCTCTTCTGTCTTTTGCATCTTGCAACAATTTATATTTGATTCTCAGATTTTTCCTTTTCCATATGAACTTAGAAATATCTTTTTGCCATTGCTTGAATGGAGCACTGATCATCAATATTGGTAAAACACTGATCATCTTAGGTAAAACATTCATTTTAACTACAGAAATTCTACCCAACATCAATAACTTCAGTTTATCCTTGATAAGTCCTTTTTAATGTCATCCCAAACAACAACATAATTGTTCTGAAATAATTTAAAAGTTGTATTAAGTCACTATAACCCCTAGATATTTGACCTTTTTTCCACCTTAAAGCCTGACTTTCTTATTAAAATTTTATGATCATGTGCAGTCATATTCTTTACCAACTTTTGTTTTTGTTTTTGTTTATGTATTTTAAAACTAGCTAAGGCACCTAAGTCATTCTGTTTCTTTAAATTAAATTTATTAAATATAAAAATATTTATAAACATATTCCATTCCATTTTGGGGGGTCTTGTAGAAACAAAACTAAATCATTAGTAAAAGCTCTCAGTTCATATATTTCTTTTTTAACCTTCACACCCAACATTTTTTCATCTTTTCTGATGTCGCCATTCAAAACCTCCAAGACTAAAATAAGAAGCAGAGAAGATAAAGGACATCCTTGTCTTCTGCGCTTTTGAATCTTGCACAGCTTAGGCAAATCTCCATTAATGATAATATGTGTGTGATGACATGTATAAATTGATTTAATCCCTTAAATGAATTTCTCCCCAAATCCATATCTTCCAAAAATTTAAACATAAAGACCCAAACTAAATAGTCAAAAGCTTTATCCACATCCAAAAATATTAATGCTGAACATTGTAAATATTCAGTAGTATCCAAGGCACTTTGTCTCTTAGCTGCTTTTTCAGCAGAACCCTAGATTGATGTTGAATAAAGGTCTGTAAAATCTTTCTCAATTTTTCAGCCAATATTGCAGTAAAAAAATTATCATTATTTAACAATGAGATTCGTCCATAACTTTTTGTTAGAGACACATCCTGGTCTTCTTTTAGCAATAAAACAATATTGACTTCTTTCCAAGACTGAAGCATTGTAGACTCTTGCAAAGTAATGTTCATTGCATCCTTCAGTGATTGTAAGAATTGTCTTTAAAGCATTTATAATTTTGATTCGAGAATCCATCCAGACCTGGTGCTTTATCTATTTTTATCTTTTTAATGGTGTCTGGTATTTTAAAAGTTGTTATAGGTTCATTCATAGTTTGTCTTTGAGCTTGTGGAAGTTTTGGTAATTGTTGCTTTTGTAGATCTTTTTTTTCCAAATCCACTTCCTGTTTCCCTTTTGATGAGATAAATATTATAGCTGTTTCCAAGCCAGACATGGATTCAACTATGTATTCTAATTATATTTCTTTGTTAGATATAAATGCTAAGATTTTAATAGCTGCCTTAGTCGGTAGATTACAGCTTATTCTTTATCGTACACACAGCCCAGGCTAGATTTATACAGGAATTTCAAGCTTCTGACATAATCAGGTTTTTAATTATATTTGTGCTGTACTACAAAATAAGTAGAGTAACAGCTATAATTTATTTAGATGCTGAGAAAGCCTTTTATATCTCTTGATTTTTTAGCACTGATGATGTTACCTAATTTGGGTAATGAAATGTCTGCAAGAAAACAACCAAGCTTCGAGAGCACCAAGGACCCGTTTGATTTTTGGCTTTATTTCTGAGCTAGATTTTTCTTTTAGTTTCCTCAATAACAAATTGAGGGGGAGGTGTGGTTGTTTTAAAAATCCATTGAGGGAAATTCTTAAAGCTGTGGCATCAGGATGATGTGTATAACTTTATCAATAAAAAGCCTCCATTGAGATAATAAACCTTTTTGAGTTAATTGATTATTTCATATTATATTATTTTAGAGCGACTCATTCTAAAGGACTCGTTTCTTTGTCAGTTTTTTTTAAAATGTATGTAGTTTGATTTATCAGAGCATTTCTTAGCAATGTATTCAATTCAGGCATATGTTGTTTTGTCCAGAAGCCATTGCTATGTCTTTTTTAAATAATAATTTCATTAAAAATTACAATTAAACAAATAAAAACTAATGCAAACTAAAGGATAAATGAAAAAGTAGTGCAGAAAATAAAAATAGAACAGAAAGAAAAATAAGAAATATAGTAAAGAAAATGAAAAGAAATATGTAAGGAAATGAGTTTTCCCTACACCACAGTAAGTACAAACAATTTAAGTGACTTACCACCTTCTCTTAAAATACAACAAATAATCATATCCCATCTCTTATCTGTAAATAAATTCTTAAAGCCTTGTCATTCAGTCCTGATCAGCAAAAGTCCATTAAGAGTTGCCATTTATTTATTCCTTTTTCTTTTAACAATCTTGATCTTTAATCCTTTCAAATAATGCCATAAAACTATTTCTTTTCATTTTTTTCTTTGTCCCTTCTCACAATTTTTTTTAAAGTTTTAACAAATCTCTTTTGTAAATCCCAAACAGGAAAGTTATCTAGCTCATTCTTTGTGAGTGTCAATGCATTCCTTGTCGTAGGGAATGTTCCAAATGGCTGGTTGCAATTGCCTTGCTGTTGGAGATTCTATTCAGGAGTTGGAACAGGGATTCTTGTGGTCAGGACAGGTCTTCCTATTGTCACCTTTGGGGCTGAAATTGACTTCTGTCAATCTAATTGTGTATTAATTACTATGTTAAACACACAAGTATATATCTTAGCTATCCCCCTAGTATTTGAACATTATCAAGAACTATAAATTTGTTTAATATACAAGTAATAATAACTATGGACTTCTGGGATAAGTGATTAATACATACAATGTTAGAAGGAAGACTGTATACCAGATCTGCAGCAACACCTTATCAAAAATTTATATTTTGAGCAATATATTATCAAAATTATAATGCTGATGTGTTAATGTATATTAACATTAAGTAATATGCATTGTGTTTCCATTAAAAAAATAAAAATTCTCCATTGTAATAATATCCCAAAAGCAATAATAGTGAAGCAATAATATGGTCTAGTGTTTTATGTAAATCAGTTGGGTTGTCTGTATGCATACTATGATTTGTTTCTACCATATTACTCCAAATAAGTCAGTGTAGAGCTAAATTTTCTACATCTCTTCTGTGTTGTTTGATGGTTGCTTATTAGTCCAATTGCAATCTCAGAACATCTGCGGGTATAAATTTTGGGGATGCGGCTATAGAATACTGCACTAATCTTTTTTTTTAAAAAAAATTCATTTTCTTGCATTTTTAATGTTTAGGCTTGTGTGTGTACCATTTAAAAGGAACTAAATCAGAGGTGGGCTGCTGCCGTTTGGACCGGTTCACCCGTACTGGTACTTCCGACCACCGGCTGGGCCCGCCCACCCGTCCCGGTGCTATCCCATCCTATATATCTCACTCTCTGGCTCGCTCGCCCCGCCCACACAGCCCAGCTGATTTCCGCGCCTCTCCTGCTCTACTCATCGCGGCTGCCTGAGAAGGTGTGCTGGAAGCTGCGCGCATGAAATTGCCGTGTGTGTGAAGCCGCACGCAAGTGCGGAAGGCGCACGCTCACATTTTCGGTTCTGCACTAGGCGAACCTGTTGTTACATTATGTGAAGCCCACCTCTGAACTAAATACATTAAATGTCATGTATTTAAAAAACATACATTTACTTTCCAATTTAAAGAATGCTGACTTTTTTTATTGCATGTATTTATTAAATTTGTATGCTGCCCATCGCCTAGATGTTACCTATAAGTTGTGGTTGAATAGTAATCTGTTTTATTAAAGTATTTCAATTGTTTTATATAAGAAAATGGCTAATTGGGTAAGAGGTGGAATGGTGTAAACATTGAAAATACATGCTATGTGACTCTGAAGATGCTGCGATAGTTGTAAGCTTGAGGACTGTAAATCACATAATTACTCTGAAATAATTTAGAATTTGTATTAGTAATATAATTCCTAGATATTTGACATTTTTCCACCTTAAAGCCTGACTTTTTTACTAAAATTTCATGATCTTGTACAGTCATATTCTTAACCAACATTTTTGTTTTTTGTTTATATAATTTCAAGCCAGCTAAAGGCACCAAAGTCACTCAGTTTCTTCATTAAATATTCCATTCTATTTTAGAGGTTTTGCAGAAACAAAACTCAATCATTAGCAAAAGCTCTCAGTTCATACGTTTCTTTTTTTTAATCTTTACAGTTAATATTTTTTTTATCTTTTCTGATGTCTCTATTTAAAACCCCCAAGACTAAAATAAAAAGCAAAGGAGATAAACGACATCCTTGTCTGGTGTCCTTTTGAATCTCGCACAGCTTGAGCAAATCTCCATTAAAGATAATAGGAATTTGCTGAGATGTATAAATCTCAACTGGAATGGAATGGAATCTCAACTACACTGTAATGGGGTAAAGATTGTAAATAGACTGACATTAGACTGACATTATCAAAATAAATAGTTCCAGTATTACTTTAAAGATAAATTTATCCCCATTTACCAGGAAAAAATATTGGAATAGTTTGCATAAGGCAGTTCTGGAAGAGACCAGACAATTGCTAAAGGTCTGAGAACGTATAAAGGCAGTTAAACATGTTGGGTGTCTCTGGGGAATCAAAAAACCCCTACAGGTGGCAGTACTAGAGAAAGGCACTCCTTCATGCCAGTCCCAGGATTGGTACCAGTGTCTGTCTGTGTTAGGTGTATCTAGCAATGGTGGGTCCTGTTTCTGGGATTCCTGCTAATACATACTGATTCATCCTCGTTTTGCCCACAAACACTGTGACCTGCTCTTGGAGGAGGCACCATGGATATTTAGCCTTAACAATGTAAGGAAGCTCTAGTACAGGGCTGTCAAACTCGCGGCCCACGGGCCAGATACGTCACACGCTGGCCACGCCCGGTTTAACAAAGGGGGAAAAAGTCACGATACGTCATGTGACACTGCCGTGACAACGCGAGTTTGACACCTCTGCTCTAGTAGGTTAAACAATCCAGTCTAGTCCAGCATTCTTTTCCCAAATGTTACCAAAGAGGGACCATTCTGTCCCTCTAGCAGCTGATATATTTTCTTGGGAATCTTTCATAAGGGATTTCATCAAGCATCTTTTGAAAGTAAACAGTATCTGCTGGATCAGCTATATCCACCGGTGTACTTCATACAAAGAATTAATAACACGCTATCACATCACTCACTGCACCTCTAAATATTGCCTGTAGTTTCTCAAAATAATTTTTTAAAAGTCCAAATATTTGAAATATTTTTTCTAATGATTTACTCTAAATAGGTATTACATTTTATTTAGCCTTATTCTCTGCAGCTCTTCTTAATATGAATATTGCCTTGACCACTTTGGAAATCTCTGCTAATGATACTATAAAATATTTTAATATTTTTGTTAGAATATCAGTACTTTCATATTTTATTTCTATAATATTCTCTAATGGTTCTTCCCTGGATTCCCAACTTGAAAATATAACTACTGGCTGGTACATCCAATCTATTTCCGTAATAAAGACAGGTGCAAAGAAAGTATCATTAAGTGTCTCTGAAAAGTCCTTATCCTTCGCTAATAATTCTTTGTAATCCAGTGAATACATTGCCCTACGCAACCATACGTTACACTCCCATTTTCTCACCGAAACAATATTTTTACCATTTCTTCGATACCACTGGATTAGGTATATTTATTTCATTGCTTGCTGTAGAGATGCAAGCTGAGCTTCAAATGTGGTTTTGAGTAAGGCCAAATATTCTGGATAGATTTGTTCTTCCTGTTTGGAAACATTCATCTTTTGAAATCCAGTGCAATTATTGGACTTCCGTAGCAATTTTCCATATTGAATTCTTTTAATAGCTTTTGTTTATGGGTTTGTTTCTGTTTTACATCTAAGTAACATCACCATTACTTTTGATCATATATTTCTGCATATGTGATGTGTATATTTATTTATTTATTTATTATTATTTATTAATACAATTTGTTTGCCGCCCAACTCCCAAAGGACTCTGGGTGGCTCACAACACATGAATAAAAACACCGATAAAAACATAATAAGTACAATTTAAAAATATCAATAAAACATTTACACCAACATTCATGGGCCAATCCATAGGTTATTGGCCCCAGGCCTGCCGGAAAAGCCAGGTCTTAACGGCTTTACGGAAAGCCAGTAAGGTGGGGGTAGTACGGATCTCGGGGGGAAGTTGGTTCCATAGAGTCGGTGCGGCTACAGAGAAGGCCCTCCCCCGCGGACCCGCCAGCCGACACTGTCTGGCTGACGGGACCTGAAGAAGGCCGACCCTGTGCGACCTCACTGGTCGTTGGGAGGAGTGTGGGAGAAGGCAGTCACGCAGATAAACTGGTCCTGAGCCATGTAGGGCTTTAAAGGTAACAACCAAAATATTTGATATATAATACAATGTTTTTTTTATTTGTAGCTGTTTGTATACTTAAATCAGTGTTCTTTGAAAATGTACAAAATGCATATAAACAAAAATTAAACACAGTTAAGTGTTTTGCTGGTTAAAAAGTCATTGTCAGGTTTTTAAAGTCACTATTAAAATCTTAAAAATTTCTCTAGAGGGAGTAATATCATTAATACATTTAAAATTGTGCCATTAATATTAGAAATATACTTTGCAAGGTAGCAAAACCAGAATAATTTATTTCTGCACACAAAATACTTGGAGGGAATGACAAAATATTTCAGCATAATAGAGAAGAATACATTGAACCTAGTCTTCACTACAACAGAATGATCCATTAAAGTGTAATGAAGGAATAGCAGTGACCAAATTCTATCAACTCTGGTGATTTGTGATACAGCATACTCTTATATAAGAAACAAGCAAATTTATGTTGTGCTGGCAATCCATATTCCTATGTAGTGAGAAAGATTTCAGTCTGAATGCATCACAAGATTCCTGTGAAATTTATAGTGAATTTGTCTGAAAACAAAAATAAGGCATCTTCTGCTGAAAAAGAAAAATAAGAGGATAACTTTCTGTCTTCCCAGGGAACATGAGAAAGAGGTACAAAATCGGAAAAGAGGCAAACAACCCAGAGGCAGACCAAGAAAAAATGTTGTAAGTAATGGTGGTTTATAGGACCCATTGAAATTACAGTCACGGGGGCATTCTTGCTTGTAGATAGCTGGAGTTCACCTGCTATGGTGCCTGGTAATCTCTTGCACAGTCTACTTCGATTCCTATCACTTGGAGTCAATATTTATTCGTCACTGGCAGCATCTAATTTTACCTAAGAAAATACAAGTCTGTAACAAGAAACGTTTACCTATTGAAATATAATAAGCAAATTATAAAAGCAAATTCTGTTGGTTTTGAAAAGTAAACTCTTATCCAGACAGAAAATTGATTATGTAAATCTTATTTAAGAGAATAAAGCTTGGGCAAGATTACTGAATAAGTGGGCCATATTCATGTTGCTGTCGTTCTGTTTTGTCTGTATTTAAAGGAACCTGAAGCACCCTCCAAGAGCAAATCCAGCAGCTCTTCCTCCTCTACCTCCTCTTCAACTTCCTCTTCTGATGAAGAGGATGAAAGTGACCTTGAGACAAAGAGAAGCCAGCGGAACAGGGAGAGTCACCCAGTGCCTCAAAAGAAAGCTCAGATTTTAGTTGCCAAACCTGAAAACAAGGACTCAGCTAGGAAGAAACGTGGGCGGAAGCCACTGCCTCCAGAGCAGAAGGCAGCCAAGAGGACAGTCAACCTTACCAAGGTGCTTAAAACAAATAGAAAGGAGTTGGGAGGGGGAGGGGGGTCCAAATTGGCAAGCAAAATGCAACCACAACACAATGCTCAAAGTTCTGGCATTGCCATGCTTAAATCCCACATGAAGGAAGCACAAGGTGCCTTCGGTGGCTTTTGTTCTGGAGCATCCTCCAATGACAACCTCTCCAGCCTAGTGAAGAATACTACCGTTGGAAGCCCAAATTGTGGTATCAGCTGGCAAAGCTCCATTGTCCATTATATGAGTAGGATGTCACAGAACCAGAGCTCCGCAGATGCCTCTGCAGTGGGACGACTGACTCTGAAGTCAGCTATGTCCTGCAAGAACAGCCTAGGTTTGGATTTAAAACTAAAAAACCAGAAAGGTTCTGGAAACCTGGAATTGACTGTGCAAGGATCCAAAGTGACCAAGAGACTGAGTGGCAATTCCTTGGGGGAACAAAAGACAGGGAACTTGCACAATGGCAACAAAGTTCCTTCTGGCTCTCCCAGCAGCCAGCCGTCTTGCAACCAAGAGCTCAACCTACAAGCTTTAAACCTGCAAAGTGTGAAGAATGGGCCAAACTCCGCCAGCAGTAGCCATATCTCTCACCATGGCTGCGGGGCAGTTGGCAAAGGCAGTGGCAACAGTTTAGCAACAAAGACAAGCGCATCCAAGGGCAGCGGACCTGGGAGTGGCCAGAACATCGCCAACACAGGGGCAACATCAACAGATGCAGATCCTTGCAAAGGTGAGAAACCAGCACAAAGAGCAGCTATTAGTGAGAGAGATGTAGCTACCACCTGTGCCCAGGAGGGATGTCCCACAAAAGACAAGACTTCAGGCATGTCAGAAGGGAGCACCGGAGAAGAGGAGACTAGCTCTGATTCTGATAGAGATTCTGCTTCTTTTCCTGGAGCAGACCAGAATACGTCTGTTTCCATCCAGACTAGCCAAGACTGGAAACCTACCCGGAGTCTTATTGAACATGTTTTTGTCACAGATGTGACAGCTAATTTGATCACAGTAACTGTTAAGGAGTCTCCGACAAGTGTGGGCTTTTTTAACCTAAGACATTATTGAGCTCCAAGGCAGATAAGCATTCTTCCTCCCGTCTCATTTGACTCTCCCTTTACTGTCCCCTTGGATATTAGAAGGAGAAACAAACCACAGTAGTTAGCAACCAGAGAAATAAGGTTAGGGGCTCTTTTTCAAGTGTCTTGGCTTTACTCATATTACTCGCCAATACAGAGGAGTGTATTGAAAACTACAACTCCATGCTTTCCTGTACTTGAACATTTTAGCTATATGATTTGAAAGACCAGAGGATTTTAACATTCAAGAGAATATATATATATATATATATATATATATATACACATATACACATATAAATATATATACACACACACACACACACACACACACACACACACACACACAGAGAGAGAGAGAGAGATAGATAGTGTGTAGTTTAGAAGCTCTCAGCAAAAACAACAGCAGCTGTTGTTTGTGGCTGAGGCTATCCCGGGCTGTTATTTAAACACACACACACACACACACACACGCACACACACATTCTCCTGAATAGGTTCTCTTAAGTTTCAACACTTCTCAGCTCCTAGAACAAATTATGTTAGTTTTAAAATTTGTGAACAAATCTATATTTAGGATACCTGCCAAGCGCCATATAAAAAGTTTGTCTTAAGGGAATGTATGTAAGACATACTTCCAACTTGCTTTGGAAACTAGTGGGTATGATATATAAGACAGCATTGGTTTGGAGCTGGGACTAACAGCTATCAAGTAAGTTTGGTTCAGGTTGAGCATTGATCTCTAGAAACTTCAGAAGTAGCAATTAACTTGTTTGAACTAGTGTCTCAAAAACTTGTGAAGAAAGTATGCTTTTCATTCTGCCAAATATATCAGCAGATATAGGAAATCAACCTCGGAGAACTGCAGAACAATGTTCTCAAGAACTTGAAAAGACAATATGTTTTTCAACTTGCCAAATGTCAGCAGATGCCACTCAGAGGAGAATGCTGTCTCATTTTTAACATCTGGGTGTACATGAGTGTACGCACGTATATATAATTCAGGAGATTTTTACACATTGGAAAATTCTATATGGAAACCAGTTCCATGTAAAATGTGACGTGTGTAAATCATTGCTTAAATAAGCCATGTGTTCTGAGAAATTGCTATATGCTTATGTGGTTGAGACCACTTGTGGGTCCCCAACGTGTTCACGCACACATGCACACATATACACATTTTGCATGCTGTTGCTTACACAGAAGAAACGGGAAGGAAGCAAAATTAGATATTTTGCTGATGTCGAGATTTTATAAGCATAAGATGCCTTATAATGTGAGATGAAATACTATTGATGTGTGCTGTTCAAATTGAGTTGAGAATCTTTGGAACTAGAAAGCAGGTTTTTGAGGTTTCTATGCAATTGATATCTTTCTGTAGTCCTAAATGCTCTCTTGAGTTTGGATGTTTGCTTGCAGACATTTCGTTACCAAACTAGGTAAAGTCATCAGTGCTACTGAGTGTGGTGTTAGCTGTCTGAGTGTGGGGGTCACACACCCGATCAATACTGTCAGGGCAAATTACTGTACTGTTATAAAAATATGAAGCAAACACCAGAGTTACTAGCACTGATGATGTTACGTAGTCAGAGAATGAAACATCTGCAAGTAAACAACCAAGCTCGGAGAGCATCTAGGACTCCACAATTTAACCTTGAGGTACAAATATTCTCTTCTATTGGTCATATCTTTCTACTTATTCTTACCTGCAATAACTACAAAAAAATTATTGCAGATGGCAAGATAACATTGTGATACAAACTGCCATTTACTTTTATTTGATCTCTACATATGTCCTGTATCTCCCAATTCAATTCTGCTACAGGGATTCACTACAGAGCAGAAATGATTGAAACTTCTCTTTGCTTTATTCTTCCAGCAAGGGATGGCTTTATCATTACCTTGACGAGGAAGGTAATGTATGAAACCAGAGAGGATAGACTGGAGTGAAAACGTCCTAGAAGCTATGTTTATTTTAGGCTACCTGCTTTCTGAAGTCAAGTGATGATTCGGTTTAGGTTTCTATTATTTCTCTCAGAACAGGTGCTTCCTGTTGGTCAAGAGCCATGGTCTAAGTTTGGGCAGCGCTGAGCTCGGTCAAGTCAATTGACAGTCAAGCTCTATCAGAATTTGACTGTGTTCTAATAGTATGCTTCTAAGTCCCCATGCTCCTAGCATATTCAGTAAAAAGAAACAGAAACAGGGAATGTTAAATTGATGATAAGGAATTTTATTGAAATGGGTATTTTTGCAGCTTTTCAAAGTCATAAAGTACATGATGTTGGACCACTGTTTATCAGACCAAGGTAAAGCAATGCAAAGGTTTTGTTCAAAACTGTATGTTGAGACCACAGTTCAGTTTGTTGTGTGTATGTTGTGATGTGACTCAGCAAATGGTTTCCAGACTTTTGGATCATTTGAAGCATTGGCTTAGCCTACTACTTTTCTTGCTCGTACTGTAGTTTCTCTTTTATATTGCTGAACCTTTCCGCTACTGCCATACGAGCTGTGAAGCTAAGAAAAGGCAAGATGGCAAATTTATCAGGGATAAAGTATTGTTCATGCTTATGTTAGCTAATATGATTTTGTTGAATACATTGATATGGAAGCTTATCTTTTTCACCAAAGTTTACTCAGATAGAAAACAATTCCAAGGAAGTCCATGAGATTTGCTTCCATGGAGCTGTAATTTAAATTTGATATGCCGGGTTATAATAGTGCACTGAATGAGTCTTCTGCAAACAGTGCTTCTAGTTCCTTAAGCTTATTCCTCTTGATGTGCACTGCTGCTGAATAAGGTGACAGAAGTTGAGCCAGGATTTTCCAAAGGGCCTGCAGCTAGGTAGAATGCCTCCAAGGGTCAGGCGTCAGGCTTAATACAATGTTATTCAGGTAGCATTTTCATATAACCCTCCTGGTTTGAGTCCTGGTCTACCTGGGGTCTCAGCTCACCATATTTGTTCCAGCTCACCATATTTGTTCCAGCTCACCATATTAGTTCCAAAAATATTCTTTGTTTAGATCACAGGGGAAATATCTCTTGTGAGAATGTGATTTGTTATAAAGTAAAAGAAACCATCCAGTGGCTATATTACAAACACCCTGACAGATAGCGTAAGAAAACAAGGCATTTGTTCTGAATCGTAGATTTGTATGACTTTCTCATTCAGTGCTTTTAATCAGATGCCCTCTTTTCGCATTTGCTCTCCATTGCAATTAGTGCAGTACTCTATAAGTTGTATATTCCTCTGAGTCAAATTACACAATGCCCATTTTCTAATTTTTTCTGGAAGTCGCCCCACCTCAACAATTAATCTCCTTAGAGTGCCCAACATTATCTAAGGGCTTCTGTCTACTTACTTTAAAGCTGTCAGTGTGTAATATTGAAGGGGCCACCTTAGTCAATCCTTTAAATGCCTTTGGTAAAATCTGCCAAATTTAGATAACCCAGATAATGCCCAGATAAAGATAAGTTGCCTGTGTTCTTTGTAGCAATTGGTGCATCCGTCCCACTTAGATATTATCAGTGAAGGATCTGAGGAACTGAGGATGAGAATGCCTGCCTGTCTCAGTTTTTTGTTGTGCATCTCCTTTTGGAGCTGTCCTTGGCTAAACTCTTTTTAAACTTCTACCATGTGCCTTTTAATTCTGGGTGTATGTTGACAATGTTTTGATAATTCTGCCAAAGTAGATGTTTCTGTGGAGAACTAAGTTTCTGGAGCAGAGTCAGAAGAGGAGGATACACAGCAATTCAGTTAAATGAAGTCAGTTTTCTATTAGACCCCACCACACCCTTTCTTGTAGAAGCTATTGTCTTTTCCCAAGGAAGAAAATCCCATTAAAATATTGGCAAATACTGCTTATGGGCTTGAAGAATTTGGTGGTTTCAGAAATAGGAGTTCCTCCCACAAAGCCCTGTTGTCCCCAGTCCAATTTCTCAGGTCCTTGTTATGCTGCATATGTATGTGTACATATGCACCTGTGTTACTTTGCTCTTTGCAGGACTGCTGCTTCTATTAGCCTACATGCAATATTGTCTTGTTGTTCTTTAAGTTTTGCAAGTTGCTTCTGCTTCTGTTTATTTTCTAAACTCATTTTTTCTCCAAATGTGATCTATAATGTGCAACCATTTCCTCTCACAGAGATACAGTCCTCCTTCTCCCCCCCCCCCATCTGTATTACAGATCCTTAATTCTGCTTTTCAGTCAGTTCCATTTAAAACGAGCTTCTTTCTCATCTCCAGCTTGTTTGGAAAACCGAAATGTTGCTCTCCTTTAGAAGCTCAAATGCTGTTATGCCTTTTGGTTAACCAGCTATTTCAGTTTCAAAGTCTAAAGTCCTAAATAGCTTATCTGAATGAGCAAGTTGGCATATTCTTCCTTAGTTGTATATTGCACATGCAACTGAACTCCAAAATGACAACTAACCTGGTATAAGCAGATGGTGCATGTGAGTTCTCTAGTTAAGGACTCAATTTTATCAATAATGGGTAGACAACTGAACTTGATGATAATCACTGCTCCTTTTTATTCTTACATGTTTTTCTTAGCCTCTTCTGTGCGTGTTTTATCTATGTAACAAACCGCTTTTAAAAGTTCTGTTGCTACTAAAAACTTTTTATAACAGGTATGTTACTGCATTAATCAGGTAAATATTTTTGTTTTGGAGTAACTTAGTTACTCGGTTTACACTGAGCAAAAGTGCCCAGTTTAGTCTTGTGATTTAACATTAATAACTGCAGTACCAAAAACTAAAGGGGAACAGAGTTACTTTATATTAGTGTTTCTGCTACTCCAATAAATATTCACTCTATTCTGCTCCGAGCTCAGCGAAATGCCTGTGCAAGAGACTGGTAAGAATCGGTTCAGTGTTTCTTGCAATGTGTGTCAACCACTGTATGTTCCATTTTTTAAAAAAGCCAAATAGTTCTTGTATGACATTTTCTAATTGCTTTAACTGGAGCTGCTTCTTTGCTTTTATACTAAGAGAACAAAAGTTGGGGATGTTATTACCCTGGGAAAGCTTAGCTTCTTTGTTTGAGTGGGACAGACTTTCCAGGCAGAATATTAAATAAGGCTGACAGCAGTGTCTGTCCACTGATCTCACTGTGGGTTCACTGCTGCACTGGGGTTTATTTGTTTGACCCTGGCTGTGTAGCTTGCTTGGTTCTGTTGTGTGATGTCTATCTCCCCGTTTTCTTGCCACTTACTCTAGTTTAGACTTGAGATTACTATTCTGTTTGTTTTGTTTCTTTAATTTATTTCCCAGCTTAAAAGAACTTTTAGACTACATTATGCTGGACAGTTTTTGTATAACTTTCAATTCTCTGTTTTAGTATCAATAAATATTTTTTTAACTTAACTGACTCTGGCTTGTTCTGCCTCATTTGGATAGTCTTTTCACTATTACCTTGTTTCCCTAAACCTAATCTTAAGATATTACCGGTAATTCATTTATAACACACATTTACTGACAATGCAATCTTATACATGTTTATTTAATAAAATCGCACTGCATTGTATGGGCTTTATTTCCAACCTCCTTATATAATTTCAGCCTAAAGAATATTTCTTTAACTTTGCCAGTATAAAAATACCCGCTGATATAGCCTTCAGAAGTAGTAGATGAGAAAAAGAAACATTAGAGGCTTCAATCAGCAGATTTGAAGATCTTGAGCAATTATTAAAGCGTATAGCCTCTGATGCAATAACATAGTTCTCTTAAAGGATTTTCAGAGTACTCCTTAACACAACCCCTCCCTCCCAAAAAATTTACAGTAATAGGATTGGGATGTGCTGTATGCAGTTTGCTTTATCCTTTCTTTGTGATGTGTTTCAGCACTGAACTGATGATTTTTCACAAACCTTGTAGAAAGTTGTATGGCCTTTTCTGCAGCACATGAGGAACTACCAAATATCCACAGTGGAAAAAAAGTTTCAAGCAATAATTTTGCCCCTGGTTATGTAGATTATGGGTCTTTTTTTGTTATTTGCAGATGGCATTATAATCTTAAAGGTAGACAAAAATTGAATTAGAATACTTCACTATCAGAAATTTTTAATGAGATCTAAAATGCATTTTTAATGTCACAAGATATTTACACTGTCCTTTGTTCTTACCAATGTTGTGGTGTATTTGTAGCCTGTCCTTGGGGTTAGCAACTGTTTAATTACACCATAAAAAAGAAACATAAATAATCTTCTGAGGAGGAATGGTGTAAAAGTTCAGGAGAATGAAATATGAAACCCACCTTGTTTCATTTAGAGACTTTATCTTAGGTCTTTTGAATAGTTCATACTTTGGTCAAGCTAATGAAGACCTGATCTAATTGACTTATTTTACTTTAACAAAGCTAGAGATTGGTAATGAAGTTAAATTTCTAACCGCCTTGCTACCTATACAAGAGCAGTTCCTTACAGTACATTATCCTGAGTTAATAATATATGTGCAAATTATTTAGAATAATATTTTTTATTTGACCCCTTCTTGCCACAAGGATATTCCTATTCTAACACCCTTGTTTCCTTTCTCATGGGTAATTTTTAGCTGGAAAATTGATAATAACGATTCAGGAAGGCTGATTATAGTGTAGGTAGCAAAATAAAGAACACTGAATAACCAGAATAGCGAAGAAATCACTAAACATGTCGACTTTAACTTAAAATATGCTATGATGAAGCCTTGAATCCAGGACTCTTCGAATGCTAAGTAGATTAATGAACTTCAAATGTTCCTGTGCAATGGAACAACACTCCTGCAAAATTCAAACCCGGAACTGATAAATCCAGCTGGAGCAGCTTTGTTCTGCTTTTCACTTTTCCTCCAAATTCCGGGCCCTTGCTTCGTCAGCAGTTTCCCGAGTCTTGCCTTGCTAAGACCGGCATAAGAAGGATTTCCTTCGGTCGCGTGTGTCCGTCCAGTCCAAGCCTGACTTCCTGGATGTAGGGCTTCGTCATCAAGTCACCCCTAGTGGCCAGCTTAGGGTGGTACAACCCGATATGGATTTTCTGAAGTCTCCCAGCTACGGCAGTCAGCCGCCTGAGGCTCCGATAGCCACAGCGTGTCCAGCAGCCACGCAATTTTTCCCAGGGGGCTACCCCTGGGTGGGCATCGGGACAGGATGCAAGGGGTGGATGCAGCACAATCTTTCCTCCGCCTTTTTTCCCTTTCCCCGTTTCCATCAGGAAGAATCACATCACGCAAAGCGCTGGCACCGTTCTGAATGCTTTAGAATCTCGAAGATTTGCTACGAAGCCCCGGGACACAATGACGCGTCGCTCACGTGGAAGGTTTTGCAAACCTGGCTCCGGCGGTTCCTTCAAGGAACTGGAGTCTGCACCTCCGGGCTTTACGGGAGGTGTGATCTCGGCCAGCGGTTGCAAGTAGTTAGCGTCGGGTGCTCCAACCTTAGCAGAGGGATCGGGGGATTCTGGGAGTTGCATTCCGGTACCTCTGGAGGGCGGCCGCGTTGGAAGAAGCGTGGCTTTGTTTGTGTCGTTCTCCTCATCCGTAGCAAAACTTGGGGTTCGTGTCTCCCGTTCCTTCGCTATAAGAACTGCAATCATTTTGGAAGCGATGTCTGGACTGAGTAGGGAAACCTGTTCGTCCACTTCTCCTTTTACAGCTGGGGGTCGCTGTTTCGTGGCAGACGTTGGTCGCAATCCACCAGTCCTTAAAAAAAAAAAAAAGGCTGAAGCTGTTCTAAGTCCTCTCTAGGGAAAACCCCGGACAGCCCTCCCGGGGCGCAAACAGGCGGCGGCAGGGAGGAGAGGATGTCCTGGAAACCAAAGAAGGCCTTGGAGCGAGGAAAAAAGCTCGCTGGGTTCGCGGAAGAACTGCCCAAGGACCTCTTCACTTTACAAAAGTTACTTGAATGCAGGTTCATTCATTCAGATTAATTCCCGAGCGGGGTAGCGTCAAGCATTACGATCGCTAAGAAGATAATGGGCACCCATCTTCGTTGGTCCTCTCATGTAAACTGTTATCCCGTGGTCCGTTCATATTTGAACGACACCTCCCCCCCCCCGCCACAAGCCAAACTACATTGACCCAGAGCTAAGAATAGTTGCATACGAATAAATGTGCCTTCGATCGTCTGAGGTTGGAATCTTTAATTCTGAAAAATATTAACGGCGGGTGGCAAGAGCTTTCACTGGGACTCAACACCCAGCAAAGCTAGCCCTGGTTGCCAGACCCATGCTCCATGTTTTCTAAGGATCAAGGGCGCTTTTCTATTCTTGATTGATCGATTCACTTTCTCCAAATTAACCAACTGAAGTCTGACCCTGCCCGATGGAACTTTCGACACGGAGTTTGGGGTGGCCCAGATGACGCCCCTTTGACTTCATTATAGAGCCTCTGTTTTCGGGGAGTTGCATCGCTTTCGCTTTCCCTGCCCAGGCAGGATCACGTTTGCCTTGCGGACTCTCTGGAGAACATGCCCAGTGTCCATTTCCCCGGAGCCTCCAGGCTGGGCTTTCTTTCCCCGTTCTTTTTTCTGAGAAGCTGTCCAGAGGTCCTCTCTTCTAGGACCTTCACTGATCCTGAAAAGCAGAAACAAACCTGGTTCATAGCGGGATGGGACGTCACCATGAAATCCCACATCTATCAGTTCCACTGGGCAATTTTTTTTAAAGGGCAATGGTCAATCACCTATTGTTGCCAAGAAAATCGGCTGGATCTGCTCATGAAATCATGTGGAGTCTAATGTGCCTCCAGACACATTTTACCTGTTACCTCTAAGAAGTCTCCTTTAAGATGGGCTTCTGTCCACCCTTTTCTCCGCCTCTCCAGTCATTCCTTACTTTTCCATTCCTTCTTAGTCAAACAGAAATATTTCATGTCTTGTCTCATACATATTTGTCCTCTTTTTTAGATCCAGAGCAAATCTGTCCGGAAAGTCAAGATAGAAAGAGTTCTAGGGTCTCTGCCCCCACTTTCCACTTGGTGTAAAAGAGACCAAAGGGATCCACTTGGAGCGGGAAGGGGCGTGCCTTTAATCCAAAAGTTAAACGGTGAGGGGGGGGGTAAGAGAAAGCTGGCTTCGAAGGCAGGCACATACATACTATGAAGTAGACATCATTGTCTGGGTTCAGTCTTCTGAGCTAGAACTGGTTGGGCATTCTTGGCAATCAATTTTTTGAACCTCTCAAGTTAAGCTATAATTCTGAGATTTCCTGGTAGTCTCCTATTCCAAGGATCAATCGGATCAGAGACAGTTAAGTTTTTCGAGACCGGCCGTCTAGTATTTTATTGAATGGTAGCCAAAGGGTTCCCCATTCCCAATAACTGTTAAGAAACTTCATCCGCTGCAAGGCTGTAAAACTTCCGTTGGCGACGGACCACTGGCCAGGACTGGTCTAAGCAGAGGGGGGTTTTTTGACAGCTGACTGCGGCTCCCAGCTCCCCAACAGGGAGAAAAGATCTTAGGATACCTGGCGTTAGTCACCGCCCGGTAAACCAGACGGCGCGAGGCGCGCGTGTGCGGGAACATAGAGGTTTGCGGGTAGAGGGAAGGATGTGAGAAGCGGCGATTCCCCTTCCCAGGATGCGCCCGTCGTCCTGAAAGCGCTCGCCTTCACATTCAGAATCGCCGTGGAACTCTCCTGTTTCGATCTCCCGACGAGCGGAGTGGGGGGGGGGAGGGAGGGATATGTCTCCCTGTCTTTGGTCAGAGAAGGTGGCGTCTTTGAGGTCGGGGAGAGGAAAGAGTCTGACCTCGTCCCAACCCGGGCCAGCTAAAACTGGCCCCGCTCACCCTTAATTTCAGAGTCCACTTCTGCAGCTTTTCCCCGGGCAAGAGTTTAACCTGCCTGCTGGAGACAAGATGAGCTGCTTACTAAGGCTCAACCCTGGAATCTCCGTCTCTGGGCCAAGCCACCCCCCAATCCTTTATGTCAATTGTAAGGATGCCTTTTAAGAACCTGTAAAGCAACCACTATTCACCGCGCATTCACGCACATATTTTGGGTATAAGACTTTTTGCAAACATTGTAAAGTGCTTTGTAAGCTAACTTAAGCCAAGTTTCTTCTTAGAGCAGCCTTCCTCAGCCTGGAAATCATGCCAAGTGTTTTAAGGCTTTTAACTCCCAGCATTGCTAAGCCAGAGTCACCCACCAACAGATCTGGGGAAGGCTGCCTTAGAAATTACCAGCCGAGGCCGTAAAGCAACGCCTAGTGAGTGGGGAGTAAGCGGCCTGCAGCAACAGGACGGCGTTCACTTCCTTAATAAACACGCAGCGATTTGTTTTGCCAGTTTGGCCGGCTGTCTTCGGGGGGGGGGAGACAAAAAGTACG
>QLTV01003388.1:3878526-3895997 GCA_003457575.1 Thermophis baileyi
CTGGCCTTCTACAGGGCAGTCAGGGTTGATCTCCTCTAGGACTGACCGGTTTGATCGCCTTGCAGTCCACGGGACTCGCAGGAGTCTTCTCCAGCACCATAGTTCGAAGGCCTCAATTCTTTGGCGCTCAGCCTTCTTTATGGTCCAACTTTCACAGCCATACATTGCAACTGGGAAAACCATAGCCTTGCCTATACGCACTTTTGTTGGCAGGGTGATGTCTCTGCTGTTTAGTATGTTGTCTAGATTTGCCATAGCTTTCCTCCCCAGGAGCAAGCGTCTTTTAATTGCTTGGCTGCAGTCCCCATCTGGGGTGATCTTGGAGCCCAGGAAAATAAAATCTGTCACTGCCTCCATTTCTTCCCCATCTATTTGCCAGGAATTGAGAGGGACTGGATGCCATGATCTTAGTTTTCTTGATGTTGAGAATCAGGTTTATTAGTTCTAACTAAATCTGTTAGCTTTTCTTGTTTATAACAGACTATGGTTTATGGCAGACACCATAACCAATTACCAAAAGAACATCATCTGTGTATTTATAAGAAGGGGAAAGCATAAGGAATCAAGAGTCAATGTAGTCCAATCTTCTGTATTCCAGAGGGACCAATCAACTCCATTCTGGAATCTCTGAAAAATGAGGATAATCTCTCTTGCATACCCACAAGCACATACACACCCCACAGTAGCTGGCAATTAAGGACTGCTCCCTTTGATTTAGAGAAGCAGCAAACAGTTGTCCAATCTAGTAGTGGGTGAGAGCCAGGAGCTCTCAAGTTGTGTAGTCCCCTTTAAAACTATCTGAACTAGTGACTGCTACCACCTTTGATGACAAGAGATTTCTAGGGTAGGCATGGAAGAAGACAATGGTAAATTCTCTCCTGCTAACAATAAGATTGCATGGGCCCTGTAGTCCCCACCAAGCCAGCTTGACCTGAAGCCTCTTATCAGGCCCAAATCGCATTACTTTTAGTTTTAATGAAGGAGCTGGAGTTAGGGAGCCTCAGTCTGAGGGGATAAGAAAAGTTAATGGGTACCAAGGACATCTTCTATAAACAGGACAACCGAGAGACAATAAGGGAGATATAAGGTTCTCCAGTTGGCTCTTTCTTCTGGTGAAGGGAAGTACCAGCGAGTTTCTCATCCTGCTTGCTACCACGAAACATCCTGGGCATCAAAGAAAGCTGTGATCTAATTATCTCTGCCCACTACTTACCACGGCTAGATATCAAAATATCTCCCCTTTAACCTGCTGCTCTATAGATGTGTTAGACTACAATTAGCATAATCTCTAGCTCAGTCATACATATGTAGGCTAAAAGGACAGTTTCAGGGGAACTAGTCTTATGATACCTACATGGGCACATCCAGGCAAGTTTCTTGGCAAAAGTCACATATAATTGGCTGATATTCATCTTCATAGTCTGACTGCAAATCTGGGGTGTCCTGGTAGCTTCTTGCTCAAGTACTAATCAAGTCGAAGCCATTTAGCTTGTTGACGTTCAGATAAGATTTCGATTAGAGCAGCAGAGATCTGGAACTCCCCACTCAGAGTGGGGTGCAAGAAAAAAAATCAACCAAAGTGATGAAGCTTCTGTTGAAGATTTAAGCCGAAGAAGGATGAAAGAGCCAGAAGTTTCTCCCTGATCTCTCTGAAGTAATATTCAATTTGTTCTTAATCCAGCTTTAGTTTTTACTTTAGCGAATATCTTCTTTCTTGGTTTGCAGTTTTCATTCTTTTGTATTTGTTGTTGTCCGACCCATCACGACCCCATGGACAACGTTCCTCCAGGCCTTCCTGTTCTCTACCATCCTCTGGAGTCCATTTAAGCTCACGCCTACTGCTTCAGTGACTCCATCCAGCCACCTCATTCTCTGTCGTCCCCTTCTTCTTTTGCCCTCAATCTTTCCCAGCATTAGGCTCTTCTCCAGTGAGTCCTTCCTTCTCATTAGGTGGCCAAAGTATTTTGTATAGTTCTTTTGTATAGTTGCCAATACATATCCCAGCAATGATATATTGTTAGATACAATATCTCACCAAAAGGTAGGTTAAATACCAAAACTGATAATACAGATAAGTTGTTGATTTCCAGATTTCGTAGTTGGTAGGGAATAAATAGATAGCTTTCTGTCTGAAGTGGGCAAATTGCTACTTGCGTTTCTCACACAACCTCAGGCCTTCCTCTACTGTCCCAAGGCCTTAGGTGGAAGCCCTATCCTGCTAAGACAACCCTAAAGCTGATGGCTTGTCCTGAATGGCAAATTGAGGGTGGCCCATTCCAAATGAAGATGTTTTAGATTCAGGGTTGAGGTCCATAATCCCATGGCTCAGCCTCTTCAAAGAAGCGACCATGACCACCGATTCCTTTGTTAGGGTGATTGTAGTAATCATAATCCTGTTGCCCTCCTGATCATTAACTCTTCGGTTTGAAAAGACTGGATTTAAACAGATCTGTTGCTGTGTTTATGGTCTGCAAATGGCAAGGAAGTTGCTTGACAGAAGCTGCGTTCATGCAGCTTGCTTAATCCTATCATTCTCACCGTGTTTTAAACTTGATTAGTCTCAAGCTTGATGTTTATGAAGGGTTTAGTGGGTTGTACAAAGGGAACCTAGCTTGTCTGGTTAGTTGATTCAGTGATCAATCTAAGTACACTGTGTGAATGACAAACCAGCTGACACCATAATATCGCTGCTGTATAGCCCGTGAGTTAAATGACTATGGAAATGTTGTCCTGTAAACACAACCACTGTGGACCAAATATTTTGGTTGTCTTCAGATGACTCTAAGGTCACTCCCTTTCCCATTCATCCAGGCTGAGTACTCTTTTTTTTTCCACCAGAAGCGTTCCAGAGTCATTGGAGTGCATGCCCCAGAGTTCCCAGCTGGTGAGCTCTCGGTTGGTGGTCGTAGCTTTAGTAAGTCCGCCAACGGCAGCGGTGCCCATTCGCTCTTTAGCAAGTGGCAGACTTGGTGGCAGCGAAGCTCTGCCTAAGTTGCCCATAGACCGTTGCTGTTTGGGAGTCGGGGGGGGGGGCGGCCGATCCAGCGGGTGGTGTCTGTCCAATCCCATCAGCCCGCTTGGCTGCTCCAGAAGGGAAAAAGAAAGCGGAGGGGGGAAGGAAAACCAGGGGAGACGGAATCAGGAAAGAAGAGCCTCCGGAACAGGTGAGAGAAGACACGCGAGGCTGAGCCCTGAGGTAGCTGTGGCCAAGCAGGTCTTCTGTCTGCTGGGGACAATGAAACGGGCGCTGACCTTTCTGGGACTGGGCGGAGGACTTGGGCGACACACATCAGCGGGAGGGCGAGGGTCGTACAGCTTAAGGTCCCCGTTGTCCCGAAGGTGGGGAATCAGCCTGGAGGAAGGACTGGCGTGGTGATTCCTGAGAGATTATGGTCACTTCACCTATCTTCCCAAACATAGTGCCCTCCAGAAAGGGTGGATATCTTCCCACCCCCCACCCCCGCGCTGCTGCAGAGCACCGGTTTAAGGACGTTCCTAGAATCCTTCCTGTTGTTTGGGGTTCAAGGTTGGTTTCGGCTGGGATTCTTCCGATGCAGCAGGGGTTAAGTTCGCGCTTTTGCAGAGGATGCCTACACTGCAATCCACCGACGGGGAAGTCCTCCTTCTTTCTCTGCCCTTTCGACGTCCGGGTCCGACTTTCCTTCGAATGGCTCAACCATGGATCCGGTCACAGTCTGGGCTATGGAGCGTCGCGCTCCTGAGATTACCATTCGCCTGCTTTACCCGCAAAATAGAACCGTTCCAGTTTTACTCTGATCGTGTACCAGGGATCAAGGTTACAAAATGCCCCACTATCCAATACACCGTCCCTAGAGCTCCGTTTGTGAAGAGATCCGAATGGAAAAGGGACTGAGGAATGGGATTCCCCCTCACTCTCAGTTAACTGGCTAAAGGTGTAACTTTGTTGTTCAGTCGCTAAGTCGTGCGACTTAGCGACCCCATGGGCCATAGCACCTCAGCCCCCCCCTCCCGTCCTCTACCGTAGTTTCTCAAGGAGTTTGCCAAAATTCATGCCCACTGCATCCATGACATCTATTTCCTCCTCTGCCGTCCCCTTCTCCTTTTGCCTTCTATCTTTCCCAAAGTCAGCGTGTTCTCCAATAAGTCCTCTCTTCTCATTTGGTGGCCAAAGTATTGACGTGTGAATAACCGCCATTAGAACTGAGCTGGTCCCCGAAAGCAACTTGGACAGCGACTATGAAGCATCAAGTGATGTTCCAGATACCATCCAGCTAAGCACGTGTTACTTTATCTACTTTCTAAATAGGCTTCCTCTGGACTGATGATTTAAAGGGATTTACAAGCAGTTGCTGAGATCTCAGTGCCGAATAAAGGATTCGTGCCATACTAGAAGTGAAAAGATGTATATCTCTATTCAGATAAGGTAATGGCAAGCCCCATTCAGTTCAGTATAACTTCCTTTCAAATAAATGATCGCAGATCTGCAACCTAAACATACGCCAGGAGGTTTAGCTTTACTTAAGGCTTACGTTTTAACTCCTCTGGTTTTAGATCTAATAAACATTTCAGTCAAAGCTAACCTTGTGAGGGTTCTTTTTTTAAAAAAAAAGAAAGATCTCAACACCTGGCGTGTGCGCGCGTGCGTTTTATCATCCCTCTAAGAAGCACGGGCCCTTGCGCCCCAGATACCTACTCCGTCCTATTTGTGTTAGTATCCCAACAACCTTGCGGCATCAGGACAGCGGCTGAAATATGAACTGACTCGCTTATGGGACACGTTTGGCTCCAATTGCACTTCTGACACAAGCACTCCGCTGCTGAGTCTCGTCACTCGCAGAGAAAGCGCAGGCTTTCCATGCCGATTGACGATTGACAATTGCACGAGGATATAAGATGTCATAAATCACTAGCGGCGAAGTTTTCCAAAGCTGCCTAGTCAGCCAGGCACGGCTGTACTTCATAAGCGCAGGACAGCAGGCATCCGCATCGCGGTCCCTCACCCAATCTTTTTTTCCTTTTCCCAGCTTTTTATATATACATGTGGGAAATATTTTATATTGTTTTTAACGGAAAGGGTGATTTCCTACATGCGTTGGAAGCCAAGTCTTCAACCATTTGTATTTTCCAGGAAGGTAAAGACTGACGTTCAAGTAAAAAAAAATATGGAGATACAGTAAGCATTACTTTCCTTCCACCTTGCATTCTTCCAAAGCAGGGAAGTGTAGCCGAAGTGTAGCCACAGTTAACCTCCGGCTCTAGGATTTTACACCAGGCAGATAACCAGCCTACACTAAAAGATTCTCCGTGGCTCTTTAGAGGAAAATAATAATAGTTAAAAGAAGGGGGGGGGGGACAAGGAAACGGAGTCACCACTGATTCTGCGCCTCGCAGGCGCTGGACCAATAGACTCAGAGCTGGTTGTTTATTGGCTGGCGGAGGACTGCCTACTGGCTGTTGCTACTGCTTTTCTTTCCTTCCCCCGCCCCCGCGGAATTGTGGCTAAATCCTCTTTCGTGTTATGTCGGGTAGCTGGTTGTAATCCCTATAATGGAACACGGTAACGATACGTCTTTTCTCTTACACCACCGATCTATTTGCAATGAACCTGGAGCCAGAGGCCTCTTCGGACATGTAGGGTGATAACAAGGCCCCTGCTAATGTAATAATAAGTCTGATTAAGTCGTCTCTCTCTCTCTCTCTCTCTCTCTCTCTCTCTCTCTCTCTCTCTCTCTCTGTGTGTGTGTGTGTGTGTCTGTGTCTGTGTCTGTCTTTCAGACAGACCTAAATAAGCCAACAATGTAACTCAAGGTGAGGGGTTGATGCCATCTAACCTACTGTTCCCTTGAAGAAAGAAACACAAAGCCTTTCCTGTAGGTCACATTTATTGCAAAGAGAAACTCAGGAAAAGCCCTGACTTTGGCAGAGCTGGAGAAAAGTGTTTTTGAAGGAACATAGCATGGGAGAAGAATCTAATAACTGAACATCGCTTTCCTACTCCCACCTCCAACCCACATTCTGAAAATTTCATAGAAATGGAACACACACACACACACACAGGACAAAACAATGTTGATGCCTTCCAGTACTGTTGGGTGAGCTCTGATGTTTTCTACCATCATCACATCCTTAATCAGATCTCTTTACAGCATTAAATAACCAGCCTCATCCAGTTTAGTAAATGGTGGTAGATGTAGCTCAGCAAGTCTAGGAAATGGATTGGGAGAGTAAGGGAGTATCAGCATCCATTTCAGGTCTTGAAAGATTGCCTTATCCTAAACACACCAGTGCTATTCCTTCAGTTTTGCACAAATGGCCTCTGCATTACTCCAAGTTAAATCCAGTCAACTACAGTTGTTGAAGGGGAAACCCAAGTTCATGAGGCTTCCTCTTGCATCATGCCAGAGGCCAAGGATGAAAGGAGAGCAAGTGAATTCAATGGGTTTTAAAAGAAAGCCATCCAATGGCTACCATGAGAGAGGGGGGAGGAGAGGGAGAGTTTAAGTCATAGATTTCCTTTCTTCTTTTCTCCTCACCTTGGGATGCCAATATTCTGATTCGAAATTCTTTCATTTTGTTACAAATATGACTATACAGTGAAATAATGTATGTGCATATTATGAACTCTATAACATTAATGCCTAAAAATTCTGGACAGAATGAGAGTTAGTTATGGGAATCACACACACACACACACACACACCTCTCTTTGTATATCTACACTCCATCAAGTATACCTTTACTATACATAGGCTGCATGGAATATATAACCCCCCCACACACACACACATATATACAAAATACAATACACACACGGGTATTTCACTGCTTTCAATGACTATAATTCAAACTAGTTTGTGTATAGAGTGGATTCCAGCCTTGTTTGAGCTCTCTGGATTGATTTTTTTTTTTAACTTGCTTCAAAGTTCCTATGTGTGTATCTGAGTCAGAGGAAGGCAACTAGATGCCCTACAGTTGTCTTCAATGTATTGTGCTTATAATCCTTGGCCAATTTATCAGACTGAGTGAGGTTTACTGGAGTTGTGGTTCTTTCCAGTTGCCGGAGTTACTGTTTTCATCCTGGGATCTCCTCCCGGCCTGGGATGGGTGGGGGGACGACTACAATTTGGCCAGAGACAGTCCATCCCATTTTTTTAGTTATCTGCTCCATCTCTTATCTAATGAGCACAGTTCATTCCTTCAAGTTGTCTTCAAGCTTGAGTGAGAATTCTCCCTTCAGATGCCTGAAAGGTACCCCTTCCTCAATACCATCACATCTGCTGCCTGGTTTTCTGATGAAGAGGAAACCACCAACAGCTGTGTGACTAGAGTCTCAAATTTATTTTCCTCTTGAAAGAGAAAGTTGGAGGTGCATTAAGCAAGACAGTGAAGATTTTTTTGGGGGGGAGAAATCCTTTCTTTTAACACACACACCCAGCACATATGGTTCATGTGGACGAGATATTCTTCCACATCAAAAGAATATCCTGCACATAAGGATGGGTAATTTAAAAAACACTTAAATTGACTTTCTACAATTCATCTTGGAGTATGGGCCTAGGATTTTTAAGAAGGTTGGTATGTAACTGACAAGTAAAGAGATGGTGGTTATTTCAAATCAATCAAGACGACATATATTAGAAATGACTGGTATTTAATCCCTACAAAAGTGCAGAAGCATAAGTAGGCCTGGATGTCTCCACTGCTTGACTATGACATTATTCCACTGCAGCACCAAGACTCCTGCTGAACCACAATGACCTGACGAGCCATAATTCAGAAACTTTAAGTTATCCCATCACTGCCCTGAAAATCTAGAATCTTTACCTGTTGAATGCCTGCTTCTCATGAAAATTCTAATTGGCATGGAAAGTCTATTATATATCTCCACATACCCTCAAGTGTGAAAGCTTCTTTTGGTTTATCAATGACTAAGCAAAAGCTTGTGTTTCCTATGAACCCAGGAAACTGGTTCACTCAACAATAGGAAACAACTTATATGTGATCAGGAGCCAGATATTCCTTAGTAGTTCTGAAAAAGCATCACTAACACCTGATTCTGAAACAAGAAGACTCAGAGTAAGCAAGTCGTTCCTTTCTAGATTTGGCTTGTTTGCTCCATTAGTTCCTGGTTGGGGTGGCTCTGTTCATAGCATCAAGTTCCATAAATCGCTTTCTCTTTCTCTTCAAGCATCCCTCAAAAATTAGTTTCTCCTAGCTCTGCAGCATTCAAGCCCCATTTTGGAAGGGCTAAAACCACACCCTGTTGTGCTTTAGGGGGAAAGTATCAATGATGCCACAGACATCTCAGAAGCAAGGAAAGGGTAGTGATACCAGGACTTGTTGATGTCCCCACCACCATCCGGTCCTTGCAAGGCAAGTGAAGGGTGTTCCTTGCCATCTCCAAGCTGTAAGCTTTCTGGCCTAAGCACCTACGTCCTACGCTTTCCTCCTTCCTTTGCTCCCTCTTTCTTCTGAGCCCTGCCAGCAATTCCTGAGCAAAGCAGGAGTGGGCTTGGCAAGGGACTGTAGAGCTGAACCACTGGAAGTTCCAGATTGAGATCTCTTCTAGAATAGAGCTCACCTTGCATTCAAAAGCTTCCCCAAGAGGAAAACAATAGGGCAATCGGAGAGGTCGAATAAGGGGCGGGGGGGGGGGGGAAGAGAGAGAAAGCGAGAGGCGGTGCAGGTATCCGGTGCAGGTATCCACGCGGCTGAGAAGATCTCTAGGTTGACGTCCTTACCTGGGGTTAGCAATGGGAAGGAACTAAGCTTCAGTCTTTCTCTCCTTTCTGGCGGGGAACCCTTTAGAGCAGAGAGATCTAGCGACCTCCGCTCCATTTGGTTTATAACCGAAACTTTTGCCGGCTTCAAGTCAGAGGACCAGAACCGGCTGAGAGTTGAAGAGGTGCGGGAAGGAAAGAGACACAGGGACACGCCTGCAACCCAGCGAATCGGGCACTATATAAATAAAGTCAACATCCGCCCGACCTCCACAGCTGAAACAATGCTTTCAAGAACAAACGGGCAGATTTTCCTAGACCGACCACTAACTTGCACAACGAATCAAGCTCTGGAAAAGCAAGGAACGAAGAACTCCCCACCCCACCCCACCCTTTTTTGTCTCTTAATGAAGCCCAGGGCGAGCAGCGATCCAGAGAACCGAGTGGCGGAGGCATCCTTTCGCGGTGCAAAATTGACTTAGAAACCCTCCGTTTTATATATCTACAGGTTTCTTTACCATCGCACCAGTACGGACAGTGAAGGCAATCTTCTCATTGATATTATGTGTGGTCAAGCAGGTATGGACTCTTCGCCACCGCATAGACAGATTTTTCTCCACGATGTTCTGTTGTCTACCTGGTCCTTCAGGTCTTTCATAGCCACTAACAGTCCATCCACCTTGCTCTGGTTGTCCTCTTCTTCTCTTTCTTTCCACCTTTCCCAGCATCGGAGTCTTTCTTCTCCAGAGAGCTCGGCCATCCCATAATGTGCCTCACTGATGCATCTTGTATTCTATTCTCAGGGAATATTCATTAGCATGGGTCCCGCCTATTCTACTCTGCAGATAAAAACCAGGTAATAACTTACAGCATATAAAGTGTCTCTCCCTTCTAAAATGATAAGATTCCTAGAGCTTTAGAATTGAAAGGGTTCAAAGAGGACATCGGGCCTAACCTTGATCAGTGTTGAATCTCACAGTCCACCTCTGCAATCCTTTTGTTTCATTTAAAGTCTAGGCACTTGGAATAGTAGTAAGATCCCCAGCTTCCACTGCTAACAATACTCACCTTGTGGCACGCACAAGGTTACCTGCTGTTTTTCCTTCTTTGCTCCATACGTTTATGCCCTTGGAATAAATGTACATTCTATCATATCCCAGTATCACTTTGACTTAACAAGACTTTGTTATTTGCTCCAGGACCCTTTTTATCTTACTTTTCAAGCAACTGTTGTAACTCAAAAATGATACTTTGAGATGAATTAGTGAGAAGAAAAGACAGAGTGTGGCGATCTTCCAGAAGAAAAAGATGGATTGGCAAAAGAGAAAAGGGTCAAAGAGAAATGCTTCTGACAATGCTAACAGAAACAGGCTAATAGAGAATCTTATGTATTTATATTTGCTCTGGGCAGGCTGGTCTTCCTGATGAACTAGAACTGACGCAGTTCTATAATGGAAGCATTCTTAGGCCACAGCTGCTTAAGAATACAAACATATCACCACAGGGAAAGCTGTAGGAAGTGCTCATAATTTGGGAATCACCTTGCTTTTACTTTCTAGCCAGTGCATTTAGGATTGTAGCTTTTTTTTTTTTTAAGCCATTGAATTTCATAGGACAAATCCCTAATTTAGTGGCAGAGCACATACTTTGCAAATGAAGTATCTGCTCTCCAAGCTTTGGCATTTCCTAATTTAAAACCTTGGATTCCTGCTACCAGTCCAGATTCTATGGAACTAGATCAGTGGTGAAATCCAATTTTTTTTACTACCGGTTCTGTGGGTGTGGCTTGGTGGGCGTGGCGTGGCTTGGTGGGCGTGGTGTGGCTTGGTGGGCATGGCAGGGGAAGGATACTGCAAAATCCCCCATTCCCTCCCCTCTCCAGGGGGAAGGATATTGCAAAATCTCCATTCCCACCCCTCTCCAGGGGGAAGGATATTGCAAAATCCCCCATTCCCACCCCTCTCCAGGGGGAAGGATATTGCAAAATCCCCCATTCCCACCCTACTCTGGGGCCAGCCAGAGGTGGTATTTGCCGGTTCTCCAAACTACTCAAAATTTCCGCTACCGGTTCTCCAGAACCTGTCAGAACCTGCTGGATTTCACCTCTGAACTAGACGGACCAACAATCAGATTCATCATGTCAGCTTATTATGTCCTACCGGTATTTATTTCCCCTGGAAGCAACCCCAGATTCTCTTGTGTCATGCAAAACTCTGCCTACTGAGCTCATGGCCACCTCCAAAATGTTACCCAGCTTCCATTTTCAGTCTCCGAGGCTATTTGGAGGTTTGACAGTACAGGAACTTGTAGGTAGCTGGAGGCCAACAACACCGGGAGAACTAGAGTTCCCTTCCATGATCTAAGCCATTTAATAAGTATTGTATAGTGCTATAATTCTCAACTTTTTAAACTAGCTTTATTTAGGCATGCCTCATAAACCAATTTATTATCCTTTCAGTAATTCTTACCCTATGACTGTGCCTATATAGTGGGAAGGGGGAAGAGAAGAGGCTTCGAGGTTAGTGGCTTGCTTAAAACACTGCCTCTAGTTTGACTTATTTCTCTGGTAAAATAAGTAAGAATTCAGTCTTTGCAAGATGCTGACCCTGGTGAGTTGGATGGTATAGTTATCTTACACCTACATTATGATCCTAACTTTTTCTCTTGAAATCTTGCATCATAAGACATTACATAAGTTTCATTCTAGGAAAGACACTACATCTTGTTCCTACACAAAGAGCGCACACAGATAGCTTCCCAGTGCACAGATGCATGTACACACATACACTTTCTTTCTAGAAAGACCAAGAAGGACCTTTGACCTTTCAACTGATGGCATCCACACATAGCCATAAGATGTCATAGCCATGCTGCTTTTTCCAATCTGTTTGAGATGGAAGTTCTTCCTTGCCAGTGGAAGGACAGAAGCATGGGTTTCTTTTTAAAAAAAAAAAAAAGACTTTTTTTGCTTGGGGATGCACTTCTAAAGTGACCCTCAAAGTCTTGGTATTTCCATGAACAGACTTGCCAAACTCTGTGGCTGTCCACAGTTGTTGAACCAACTTCCACTTTTTCCCAAGCTGAGAAGGCTAATGCTGTGCCCAGATATCAAGACCCATTTGTGCAACTGGTGAAATTTAAAGGATTTAGACAGGAGATCTTCTTCCCACTGCAAAAGCCCTGCTTCACTTTTAGAATCAACCTTTGGACAATAATTTTATGGAGCAATCCTCAATATAGTGCTTTCCCGTTTAATCAGATTGCAATTCCCATAATTCATAGAGAGACTGTGCTAGAGTCAGTTTGGCTGTCGATTATGAGTGTGTAGTCCTCTAAACACGGAGGGGAACCAGGGTGGGGAACTCTCACAAAGTTCTCTTTTCTAAGACTCTTTCTTCCTTTAAAATTAGAATGAGGTGGAATCCGGCACAGGTGCTCTCCGAAATAAGCCTTATTAGTCAGTTTTTAGAAAATTTGCAGAACACTGCAGTGTTCAGGTCTAAAGTATCAAGGAAGTAGCAGATGGTTAGACGTTTTCCCCGTTTCATCCTAGGCGGACGTCCTCCGAGGCAAGTCTGTGTTCAGTGGGGCATGTGGTCGGACGCGCTCCGGGGAGGGGGGGGAGAAAGAAAAGAGCTCTTCCGTAGGCCTGAAACTGCTTTTGTGACGTCGACCAAAAGAGGGCGTTTCCTGGACCTATTCGAACTTCCGCAGCTGTTTTTGGACTTTGGTCTCTAGCAGACTTTTTGCTTGGGTGCTTCAGAAATCACTCGCGCCATGTCTGAAGATTTATGCCTTGCATTGTGATTCAGGAGAAGAACAAACAGAAAAGTTCATCCTGTTGAACTTTAATATTCAAAAACCCTTCGGAAAATCCTGGCTAGGCCAGTAGGAAACAAAAAACCCTGTTTGTCCCATGTGTGCGAGATACAGTGGACAACAGGAGGAAAGAGACAAATATTAGGAAGCAGTTTCCCCAGAAATTTTAAGCTGCAGTCCTGAGACTGAATCTCATTGGACTTCCTGGAACTTTCCAGTCAGCAAACTTCAATGAACCACAATATAAATAGGGAGGGGGCGTGTTGGGGGGGGGCAACCAATCTCCCAGAGAAATCGTTGGGGTGTGTGTGTTGAAAAGTAGAGGATTTCTCTTTTCAGGAACTGGAGGGGTGAATGTGTGGGAAGGAGGTGCTGATAATCCAGCCCTTCCAGATAAAGACTCTGCCACCATTTGGTTTTTATCTTCCCTCCACCTGCCTGTGTATGAAAAACATCCCATTAAGTTTAGGGACTCTCTATCCTAAGTAAAAGATTCAGAGGCGATCCATTCATGCGGGCATCACAGATCGTCTGTCTTTAAATTAGTTGCTGCCTTGGGAAGGGAAGGGAAGGGAAGAAGGAAGGGAATAAGGAAGGGAAGGGAAGAAGGAAGGGAATAAGGAAGGGAAGGGAAGGGAAGGGAAGGGAAGGGAAGGGAGGAAGGAAGGAAGGAAGGAAGGAAGGAAGGAAGGAAGGAAGGAAGGAAGGAAGGAAGGAAGGAAGGAAGGAAGGAAGGAAGGAAGGAAGGAAGGAAGGAATACTTAAATCAAAATGCGTGGAAACTCTGTGACTGAGGTGTTTACAAACTGAGAGCAGTTGTAAATATCATACCCATCCCTGCTCCAGTGGATTTTCGCGCAGTTGTTTTGGAAAGTAGTTTCTGTTTGGGTTGACTCATATACTACTCATACACTAGCAAGAACTGGTTGTGTCCTCTCCTCCCCTAATGCCAAATTTATTTTATAAAACGAAGACGTGCTGGCCAAAAAGCCTTTCTGGAGACCAGGCTCCTCACCTTGAAACTCTGCATGACCACCAAGAAAACAAGACACTTTTTGAAGCAAGGATCCTTGAGTTGTGAAACTCAGCCCTCTGGACATGCCTCAAAAGCTAATTTCTTTAGCCACATATTTGTGAGTGAGTGTGGATGTCAGAAATACTTCTGAAGTTGAAACTATATTTTCAAAAAGGCATTACTGTAGGTCAACAATGTCTTCCCACTTTGGTGCCACCATCCATGCCAGCTAGAAAATATAGGATATGTACCGTGGTCCAAAATATCTGGAGAGGTGGAGAAAGCTAATTTAACTAATTTAACTTCTCTCTCCCTCAGAAGCAGATGTTGAAAAAGCACCTTCCTCAACCTGGTGCTCTTCCAGATTGCCTGCTACAATGCTTAGCATTCTGAGAAAGCATAATTTGAAGCCAGAAGGATCGGGAAATGGCTCCCACCACATATAGAAGGCAGCAGGTTTGTGTGTGTGTGTGGGGGGGGGAGAGATAGACCTAAAACGTCACACAAAGTTCCTTTTCCTGTATTCAGGGATCGTTTGAGAAGTTATTATATGGAGATGAATGCCGCTCTAAAAACATGACAATAGGTTTTGTTAATGTAATTGCTATTACCCTTGGCAAACGGCTTTAATTTTTTCTTCCCCTTTTTCTTGGATTTTTGGTAACAAGCGCTAATTTATCACCTGTCCCGATTTAGGATTTCCAAAGTGGGAAAGAAGGATCTCTCTATTGCTGTGTGGCAAAGGATAATTCCAGGTGCATTCCATAGGTGGCACCGTGCTACTAGAAATGGTGTCTGCGAGAGTAAGTCACAGAGATGTGCCTCCTTTTTGCAAAAAACAAAAAACAAAAACCCCTCTACGTGGTTTCAAGAGCCCGTGTGTGGTGGCCCCTGCTTTTGCTTGGAAATCCCTGAATTGTCTGTCTGACCTGAATCTGGAGTACACATGCCAAGAGCTTGTCTAATCCAATCTCTTGTTCACCAATGTGTCAACGTTCGGTTATCTTTTCTTCGCATCCTAAATCAATAAGGTATGGATTACCTCGATTCCATGAGACCAGAGACTGAAGATGTAGTTCCTGATTTTCAGTACCTGAACCGTCAACCTCGTTTACTTTAATTATACTTTAATTATACGCATCACAATGCACTTTTATTGAGAAGTAAATCGTGTTTATGCAATGGAATTCTCTTCCACAATAGCCAGAAGGTCCTTTAAGATTGCGTCTATTATCCTTGCTATAATCCAGTGCCTGAAGAAATCCCAATCTATTCAGTGGGACTTCTTTGCACTTAAGTAGGCAGGAGATGGCAAGCTGCTTCCGGGCACTTTTACAACAAACACCCATTCTCTTTTGTCTTTGCGAGTGATAGAACACAATATAAATTTCACGAGGTCCATAGTGTATTACGGCTATACAATACCAAGTGACTTCAGTTTAGCTTGTTGGACCGTGCCTGCCGTTTGCTTCAGCTCCGAGCTTCCCTTGGATTAGAATAAAATGTGAGAATAAATGTTTATATAAAGATTTAAAGATTCGTCGGTATATGACTGTGCCTGTATCATTTCGAGAAAGGGAGCGAGTCAAAGATATTGTAGTGGTCAAGATTCACTCTGGGACGAGAAGAATGAACCTGGTGATATAAAGAACTGAGTCAGCTCTAATCGATTTTACCCGCGGTTAGTCGTGTCCTGTCGAGTCTCACTCGGGCGCGGACACACACACACACACACACTCCCTGGAAGCCTAGAATCAATAACTGCGTTCTAGTCAGGCAGAAGTAGCCAGGGTTCCGAAACCGATTGTTTGGCTGTTTAATTATTTATTAAATTAATTAATTAATCAGCCACCACAGCGAACTGCATCAAGTGAGTTTTGGCAGAACAGGTTATGCGGCTGCAGGTTCCAAGAGGCTTCTTCTTAAAGCTGTCACTCCCTGGGCAGAAATGCAATGGGGATTAAGGAAACTGGTCGGGAGAGGTTTGGGCGTATTCTTAGTTGTCCGCGGGTGTGTGTGTGGGGGGGGGAGGACAGACGGGATGGGAATGAATGATTGCATCTGTACACTTATACTACGGGTCCGAAGGTGATGTACTTAGAGTAATAGCGGGGAGGGGAATAAGGTCCGCATCCGTTCATTCTGGGTCCCAGTGCTTATGCTTCTACTTCTGCCGCAGTGGCAGTGGCACTCTGGAACCAGTCGCCCATTTTTAGCTGCCACGACATTGATATCAGGCAAGATATATTACCATTTTAGCGCCCTACAGCGTATCAGGCGCTACGCAGCGCAACGAAATAGCGCAACGGAAGCCTGGGGGCTGCAGAATGCTTCGGGTCATTTACACGAGAGCAGATCCTCGTAGATGGGCTACTCTTCCGAAGTAAAGGTAGAGCCAGAGCTTTCTCCCTCACAACCGCCCTAAAATTAGTCGTCCTCTCATTCTGTGCCTGTTCATCTTACTGATTAGATTTCCCCACTCCCGTTTTCAGCGCCCGAGAAAGCGCTGAAAACGCTAGCGGCGGTGGGACCCGCGAGCCGGGCAGGCAAATCCCGCGTTGTCAAAATGAAACGCCCGGTTCCGAGGAGGAGGCCATTTATCTGACACTCTCAGTCAGCAGTGCAAGGACGCTTCTCACAAAACGCCTTTTGTTCCTGGTGACGACGGCTACCCCCACCCAACTCGCCGGTTAGGCCAGCCGAGAAATACAAACATGCGTGTTCCCCGCAAAAAGAGAGTCTGTTTTCTAGTCTCCACGACAGCCAATGACGGGGGGCTCATGCTGGCGATCGTCTTCCCTCCCACCTCCCCAGTCTGGATCCATTTTGTCTGCGTTACGGAGCCATATTCGTTCGGGAATTGTCTTCCCCGCTGGTTTCTGGAAAGAGCCAGCAAGATCCAGTTGTGCATAAAAGGGGGGGAGGGGGAAGGGAGGGAAAGAGCGCTTGAAATGGACCCGAATAATTGTACGAGGGCACGCATGCCCTCCCCCTCTTCCCGGGCTAGGGTGAAAAAGCCCTGCTGTGAAGGGGGGGAGCGGGGGGGGGAAGCTGCAGTGTATTTGAATGAGCCTCCCCCCCCTCTCCATCCATAGCACATCAGCTCGCTGACGTCAACTCCCGGGGAGGAGGCAGGGAAGAATAAATTGGAATCTGACAGCTGCAAAGAGGTGTGACGGCAACGCCTCCCCCGCGGCTCCGAGAGGAGCCCGCGCCAGGCTCTGCTCTGGAGTAGCCCAGCCGCCCCCTCCCTTCGTGTCATTTGTGGCATAATTAAAGCCAGGCAGGAGACCGCCAGCTTTGCTTCTAAAGCTGGTGCAGCTGAAACCTGGAAGGTAAAAACAAAACCAAGCAGGGAAATCAAAGAACCCCTGAGCATGTGCAGAGCATTCTTTATTTCAAACTACTGGATGCTCGTGGCAAAAGCCAGCTCCTCTCCCACCCCCCACCCTCCCAGCCACCTGCCATTCTGACGGGAGGACTCCAAAGCAAGCATGCGCCTTGGCACGCCTCCTTTGAAGAGCAGCCGCTCCTCATACCCCTTAAACCGAGCAGATACGCTGCCCTCTTTCCTTCCCGAGTGCCGCCCTTGGCGTGGCTACATCTACTCTTTTGTGACCCCCGCCTAGGGAAGATCTCCAGAGCGGGGGGGGGAGAAATGAGAAGAGACCCCCCTCTAAAATGCGGGGATTCCTAGCTCTCCGGGGTTCCCAAGGACACCCAGGTGACTGCGGCAGGAAGGAACCCGCAGCCATAGTCTCCTCCCCCTTCCTCTTGCTTCTGTTCTCCTGCTTTGGCAGTAAAGCCCAGAACCTTTTAACAAAAGCCATTACTGAATGCAAGAGAATATCCAGTGCAGTTCATTTGCATCGCCGCCTAATAAGCAAGAAGAAAATTTGCAGCAGCCTGAAAAGGAGGGGGGAGGGCGGAGGGAG
>QLTV01003388.1:3896380-3913784 GCA_003457575.1 Thermophis baileyi
GAACAAGGTAGATACTGTATTTCGGTTCATGCCCTTATATGGTGACGAGCACGGCGCCCTGCAGACTAGCTGCACCATATAAGGAAGCGGCGCGAGAGACTCGGGTGAGCTGTTGAGCGCTGATTGGTACGCGCGTATCTCGGCAACCAGACTTCAGTGGTGGAAACGGGCCTGCTATTCCCCTCCCCAGCTCGTTTGTCCCTCGCTCGTTTTCCACTCTCGCTCCCCCCGCCTTCCAAAGGCGAACGCGGAAAAACGGGGAGCGGGGGGGGGGAGAAGCGGGGATTACTGGTGGACCCTCGCGCATGAAAAAGGGCGTGCTGTTCAAAGGGCCTCATCAGGGGCCAATTTGGCCCCGAAGGGACAATGTTTCCCTCCCACCCACCAGCTCAGTCTCTCTCTCCCCCCCCCCGCCCTCTTTCTCGTCCTTGTAGATCTCCGGCCTGGAAATCAGGAACAGAGCAATAATGATTAGATTTAGCTGCGCACAGAGGAGGTTCTGCTGGACTGGCTGGGTAGACGCGAGTGTGTGTGTGAGAAAGAAAGAAGGTGGGAGATGAAGGCCGATGAAATGGAACGATAACTATAGGTGTGCCTGATTGATGGGTGTGTATCTCAGAACGATAGGTGGCTGTATGGATAGTATGAATTGATCGATGGAGAGCATAGAAAAATGCCGAAGCAGACGGATACCTGCATTGATTTGAGAAAGAGCGGAATGCACATAGTGGCAAGGTATTCGGGGAGGCTGAAGGAAGCGGGTGGAGGGCGGCCATAAGCGAGAAGAGAAGTCTCGTTTAGGGACGTTAAGTGCAATTTCACACACTAACTAGAAACATCCTCAGCGAAGTATCCTCAGCACAGCAATGACAGCTACAGATGATTCAAGGCCCGATGCGGGAATGTTTGAGCACCTCCTGGGGCATTGTCATATCCCAAGCTTAAAGGGGTTACCACCTTAGGAAAGTTGAATCGGGTCCAGAAGAGATCAATCTCCCAGAATAGTTGCAGTCAGCGGGTCCGAAAGGGCGAGGCTTCGTGAAATCCGCTGATTTCCAAAGAGATCAGCCTGGGCCCATACTCCCCTGCGGCCCGGCTGAATACACCCCGCTGGCTGTAGCCCCAGGCAGGCGAGCATTCATCCGAATTTTAGATTCTGTTCCGTGGAATCTCAGGGAGTCGGGATATCGGCCCAATGGAATGCCTTCAACCCGGAGCGTTTAAACACTCTTTCCTGGGGGGGGGGGAACGGGGGAGTGTGAGAATGCGAAGGCCGTTCCCTTGGCAAGCATCGCGGCCGTCTCTACCAGCCTTGAGATAAACCGGCAGACAATTTGATCTAGTAGGACGCGAAAGACGGGAAATAAGGAGGACGAAGATCACGGAGGCCCTGAGTCACCTTCTCTGAGAAGGAAGAAATGGCGACAGCGCCTTAGAGAACCGCGAACGGGAGCTGAAGCAGATCGACATGGGTATTCAAGCTACAGTCCTCAAATCGTTTCCTTCAAAGTAAACTCCATTGGAAAGAGTGGATCTTACTTTCGTGTCATTTTTTTTTTTAGTACGACTGCACAGTTGCCAAAACACAGGAAAACGAGATCGGCTGGAAAAAGAGTGAGGAAAAGCAGCGTTCTGAAAATAAAATGATAAAACCCCCCTCCTGCGTTTAAACACCAATAGTGCAAACCTTCGACTGAAGAAACACTGCACACCTCCAACGGCATCTATTGCCAATTCGATAAAGTCTCCCTCCACCTGGTGACCTCCCAAATATGAGGGACTACACCTCCCATAAACCTCAGTAAGCGGGAATGATATGCATTGTATTGTAAGACATCCCAACCCCGGGCTGGAGAAGGTGCATTTATTCGGGCTCCAGCTTCTGCAGCGGCTTGTTGAGGTCCGAAAAGGAGCTAGAAGAGAGATTCTGTGTGGGCGGAGATGCCGCGGAGGGAAAACCAGTTTTACAAGGTGAAGCCAAGAGGCAAGAGGATACGTCCTGGTACAATAAACACGCGGGGTTTAATCTAAGGTACCTCTTTGTAAAGGCAGCCATGGATGAAGCGAGTTCCTTTTCTGGAATGCCATACGGGAAGAAGAGATCCAGAACTGGCTGTTGAAAGGGCAATGAGGGTTCTGTGTGTAATGCTGGGGGCTCTTGGTTGCCCAACTGCTGGCCAAGGGTGCCAATTAACCAATCTTTCACTTAACATTCAAGCACATTGAAGCGTCAATGATTTGGAGACCCCTATTCCTTAGCCCCATAGATTTGCACTTTGCGAGCCTTAGTCCTCGCTCCCCTCTATCTGGGGGGCAGCCACCCTTCCAATGAGAGAGAGGTTGAAAAGGAAGAAAAGGCTGTAATGTCCTCTGTGCCAAGCGCGCCCGGCCTGTTCGCTTCCTCTTCCGTTCACAATGTAGGTCATGGCTGGAGACCTGAGAGCGGCTCGCCTCTTTTAGTGTTTGCATCTCAGGCATCGCGGCAACCTCTTTTAACACTTGCCTCGAGGGCTACTGGAGCTCAGAAGGAGTCGGCCTTGCCGGCGCTCCGAGGCCTTGAAGCCCTAAGATGCTGCAAACTGAAGCTCCCCATCCCGTGCCAATTGCTCGGCCTTCCACTTCTACTCAAGGTCCCCCTGGAAGTCCACCACTGTTGAGGCCTTGGCCTTGGAAGGCAGGTGCAGCGCGGAGCCCGTTTCAGTGGCTCCCAAAAGAGAGCAGCCTGCGAAGTATGGGTCCTTCCGAGTCTTGGATGAAATAGGAACAATGAAGGGAGCTGAGAGATTTCCTCAAAGGCATTCTCTGTCCGGATCGCCATACAAGACGCCTGAAAAAAACGGGCAGAGACAGCTACCCTCTGATTAGGATTACTCTTCGGGAGAGAAAGCGGTGCAGTATTTCTTACTGTGGGCAAGTGGCCGCAAAAAGGCTGGTGCGTGGATAGCAAGCTTAAAATCACCAGATCAGTCCCCTTGCCCCACTGCCGTGGCCCAATCCTAAGCGTTCCACTTGTAACCCCGCCTTTCTGGGGTTATGAGCATCTTTGCACAATGTGATCTCAGAGATGTGGGCAAAAACAATGCCGAGTTTTAGTGTCCTAACAACTAGGGGGAAGCTTCTAGCTGGGGAACTCTCCCCCCCCCACACACACACTCCATTCCCGACAAAAATAGCTTTTGAGCATTGCAGTATTCCCAGCCCTATCTTCAAAGTGCAGGGTGCAGGAAAGCAGGCACTGCTGAAGAAGAGTCTAGAGAATTAAAAGGAGACAATCCCGACATCTCTGAGTAGTTCGCTGACGCCCATCAAAAGCCAAAAAGCCATCCGTCTCAGCCACAGATCTACCCCATTTTCTTAAGTGCTTGGGAGTTGGAAAGGTGGAGAAATAGCTAGTAAGAGACGGGGGGGGGGAATCTGGTCTTTCTAGGATCTCAGAAATGAGAAACAATGGGCGATAACAATAGGAAGGTCAATCTGAAGGTTAGATAGAATATAATGCTCATGCTGAACCACAGGAACCCAACTAAAGCATCTCACAGGACAAAGAGACAGGGCGTCGCTAGGTCTGATGTGCCGAAATAAACACTGGATCGTCCTGCAAATCTGTTCCGACTTTTCTTGCGTCATTTTCTCCTCCTCCCCAAAACAGGCAAAAAGGCTCCCGTCTGTCCTTCAAATGTCCCTACTGGAACACTCGGAACCAATCAGAACGGTGATGCTCTGAGCATTCCATTGAGATCCAGTGAGCTAATTCTGGACAGCTAAGAGACACCATCTTTCTTGATTATGCGCCGGCGCCAGGGCAAAGCTGCCATCCTACGCACACCCTTTGATGAGAGAGACCCTACTTAGCTGGATGTGACCATACGTGCACCGGAAGGTTGCTGTTACTGTGCCCCCCCCTCCCCCATAGCCCGGCCTGCCGCCGAAGGGGTTGGCATAGGCGCGTTCTCACACAAGGCTGAGCCTCAAACAGGAAAAGCACATTGCAGCCTTGTGGGTTGCGCGACCTCAGCCTGTGTGGTTGGTTCATGGCTCCATGTGTCAGAGCAAGTTCGATTATTAAGCAAAGGAATTTCAGTAAGATTAATTTTCCCCGGAGGGGACATGTTGCGCGTGCCGAGCGGACCTGTTTGAGAGCGACTAAGATGGAAGAAACATCTGTCGGCTGGATAATCTAAACTACTCCAGCATTAGCGCATTGGCTGAAGTATGGCCTCCAACTTCGGCACACTGATGCCCCCTGTGATTTTATTTGGCAGCTTTACTTTGTAAGCTGGTTCGGTCCTCCCGCCCCAAAGTGCTCCAGTTAAGTTGCAGGAAGAAGCCTTTTTGGTTCCCTCGCAGCTGCCCTGTCCGTAAATCCACCCCCGCCAATGAGGTGCAGGATCCCCCTACCCGTCCCGTCCTCCCAGCGCTTCCTTATACGGTTGGCAAACCAGCGCTGGCCTTTTTTTAAATACCCTTAGACATCAGCGTTTTTAGCCGAGCTGGACGCACGTCTCTCGAAGTCTGNTCTTCCTCTTGACCTGTTTAATCCCGGGTGAAATACAGCCCCTAAAATGGCTTTGATTTCTGTGTGTGTGTGTGTGTGTATATATATATACACACACGCACATCTCAGGCCAGTCAAACTGTGGTTCTGGCAGCTTTCGTAGCCCGTTAGAATTTCTCAGATATCGGTGGGAAGAGAAATGCAACCTTATATTGTACCCTTTCCGATCAAGTCCTGGGATTACTGAATGGTCAAATCTATACTCCCATCATCAAGCAGCGATGGAGTAAGCCACCATATCTTCATCTTGTAACTGAGAGTGACCCCCATCTAAGATTGTTCCCATCATTATTGGGGTACATTTCAACTCAGCTCTCCATCTCGACTTCAAGTCGCAGTATTGAAAGCTGGGGTCCGGATCTCCAAATCTGAATGAGGTCGGCTTTGGCAAGTGTGTGTGTATATATATACACACACGCACATCTCAGGCCAGTCAAACTGTGGCTCTGGCAGCTTTCGTAGCCCGTTAGAATTTCTCAGATATCGGTGGGAAGAGAAATGCAACCTTATATTGTACCCTTTCCGATCAAGTCCTGGGATTACTGAATGGTCAAATCTATACTCCCATCATCAAGCAGCGATGGAGTAAGCCACCATATCTTCATCTTGTAACTGAGAGTGACCCCCATCTAAGATTGTTCCCATCATTATTGGGGTACATTTCAACTCAGCTCTCCATCTCGACTTCAAGTCGCAGTATTGAAAGCTGGGGTCCGGATCTCCAAATCTGAATGAGGTCGGCTTTGGCAACTTGGGGAAGAATGCAGGGACCCCCAAGCTTGCCTTTTTTTTTTTAAGGATGGGGGGTAAGATCCGAGTCGGATTTGATAGCTATGCTTTCAACTTTCTTTGATCCAGCTACGTGCCTCCTTCCCTGAGGATTTCCCCCAAACAGAGCATTGTAAAAGTCAGGACGTGAGGGGGTTCGGGAGACCCCAAAAGCACCGTCAAGAGCAACCTTTCCCAAGTTGGCGCTGCAGAGAATGGTGTCGCGACGCCCATAATGGAACTCAGAGCCCCTCATATGGAAGGGGGGGGGTTTACTGACCGTCGCCAGTAAAACGCACTGACGTTAGTAGAAGCAAGGTACTGGCCCATACAGCGTCCATACATTCATGAGAAGGATGACTAACTGGCCCCGATTCCACCCATCTCTATTTTAGACAGAGCAGAACTTGAGCCAAGGCGCCCCCTCCCCCTTCCACGCCATCCAAAACTGCCTCATAATAACACTAAAAAGGAAATCTTAGATACTGGACCCAGGTGACTTTTGAGGGATCCCCACTTCAAGTCCGGGATGATTGTCCTGCAATGGGGGGGGGGGAGTGTCCCACCAGACACAATAAGGAAGCAAGTCGGTACAACTAAACATTTCAACCTAGTCACCTCACGGTTTTTGAATCTTTTGAAGTCGCCCGCCCGAAAGGAAAGCCCTTGCCAACCCTCAAGTCCGGGACCAATTTGATCTAGCTGGGAATCTGGCGAAATCTAGGGGAAGGTGGAAGTGAAAGCGCTCTCCTGCCACGATCGCGCTTCTGGAAGAAAGCAACCCGGCTGGAAGCGCGAAGGCAGCCATTTTCCGTTGGCGAGCTGCCTTTGGGATGGGATCGCTTCGAGAACCGAGACAGAGGCGGCAAAGGCAGCGGGAATCCGGCGAGGTTGCAGCCGGAAGGCGGGAGACTCCTGTCGCCGCCGAGGACCGCGTGCCTGCCTGAGGCTGAGGCGGCGCCGAATGAACTCCCTTCTGCTTGGCTGCCAGCCCACCCTTGTCCCGCCATTTTGTCCTTCGCAGTTTTTCTTGCAAGCGGAGGGAGAAGGCGGAAGGTGCCATCAAATGCGTGGCTGTTTGCGCAGCCGAGAAGCGAGGCGTTTTGCTCCCCGAACAGGGGAACGGGGCCCGAGAGAACAGGGCACAAAGGCAAGCCTCTCCAGCTAGGGCTTAAGCTCGGGTTTAGGTTCAGATGCGGGGCTTCATTCGAGGGTTCCTGCTCAGCGAAGGAAATGGGGAAAGGCAACCCGGATCCACTCGGCTTCTTGGCCTCCGAGCTTCCAAAACCGACTTCTTCCGCCTCAGATAGATGCACAAGTACCCTTATTTCGGGGAATAACCGTGAAGCTGCCACTCCCAAAACTATCAGCCCCGCCAGAAATGGGTCTGGAGAGGCTGCCTGTTAGCCACCCTCGCCCGAGGAAAGGGGCTGGTCGCCCCCCTCCCCCCCCCCACGCCCGCGGTGTATTCCCTGCGGTGTATTCCCTCTCAGAAGGTCCCTTTCAAGCTCCAGGACCTCCATCCCCCGCCCCACTTCGCTTCTGGCTATCCTCGGAACCAACAAGAAATGGTTCGGCCTGGGAGGGCAAACTCTGGGGCCACCCAGTCCCCTCCAGTGAAGTGCCATCCTCTCAAACCCTGGGATCTCCTCCGGCGGATTGTCAGCTTAATCTCGATAGAACTGCAATTGAGTGGGGCAATTTGGCTTTCAGAGGGAAACTAGCAGCATCCTGACGGGACTGTAGTGGCTCATTACACTTATTATGGTTAGCCAGGCAGTCAGAAGTTTAGACTGGATTTGGCATTTTGTCCACCTGTCGAGTCCTTCCCAAGGCCCTGGGATAGGCAGATGCTGTTTGATGGTGTTTAAGATATTGTGGCAATGTATAAGCTGTTCCAAGCATAGCTGCCTTTTTGCGATTGACTGATGATTTTGTCAATGCTGATAATATTCAAGTGGTTTTCCAGTTTATTATTATTTCTGTTTCTCCTTCTCAATCACTGAAGGGCTGGCTAGGCATGCACATGTAGATGCTCTTTTTATTCTGCTTGTTTCTGCAACAAAATACTGTGTGTTTCTGAGCAAGAAGGCCTGTTGTCTGAATAAAGGCTTCTGCAAGGCCTTTAAATCCAGAATCTAAAATTGCCCCTAATGCAACCCTCTGTGCATTGGGGAGCTGAAACATTGGAGAGCTGAAACAATAGGGCAGCCTATTTTACTTTTTAGCCAGGAAGGTAGTGGATACTAGTTCCTCCATGATTCCAAGTGATGTCTTTACCTATCCACACACAGCCCCATAACCATTATGGAAGATGGGAGTTGAGAGTTGAGAGAAAAAGAGAGGGACAGAAGGAACCATTTGGAGAGCACCTCTCGGTGAGTCAAGGTGAGAATAAGAGTAGTGCTCCCAATAAAGAAGCCAAATTGTAGCATCACCCAGCCATCTTTGTGGGGAATTGAAGACTGGCTTCATAACTGGGGTATTGGCAAGGCAAGAATTGGGTGAAGCTATAAATTGCTAGGACAGAAATGGCCTGGCAGGTGAACTCCTCCCAGGTTTGTCCTGTCCTTGCATCTCCAAACCAGTCCAACGACTTTCTAGCAGAGCCATGCAAGCATTCATTGTACCTACACAGCGCACGTTATTGGTTGTCTTAGCAAGGCCACCAATTCTCGGCAGAAGTTTCCTCTGCCGCCTCTCCTCCAAGCGTTACAAGGCAGCTGAGAAATAAACCTGGGTATTTCACCGTGAACGACCGATGCAGGTGGGCTCTTCCCCGCCCTGCTGGTTCTGAAATGGCGACATATATATTTTTCGAGAAGGGGCGCTTCGCTTCCAGGGTGAGGGGATGCGCAACCAAGCTAAGCATTCCTCTGTAAAAGGCAAGACTCTCTAGGGAGCCGAAGCTTTCGGAGACGGTATTCGCAAAATTAAATCGAAAGCCTCTAGAGCAGATGGACTTATCTGATTTGGGGGGGGGATGGGGGGGACGCGCAGGACGTTCATAGTTTGCTGAGAAATAGTGCTAAGAAGGAAAAGGGGCGTTTGCGTTGCTGCATTGCAGGGTATTGCCAGCCTAAAGAAAACCGCAAGGAGGGACGTTGCTGTTGCAATGCAGGTGCGGGAGCCTCTGTATAGCTGGCCTGCGACCGGAGCTGGACCAGCTCGGCTTTTCGGACCTCCAGCTTCCCCACCTGTCGTCACCAACTCTTTCCCTTCTCCTGTCTGTGCCCTTTAGCCTAAGCCACTAGGAGCATCCATAGGCATTCAGCCCCCGGGTGAGACAAGAGAGTCCTCTCAACAACACCCAGCCGAAGCCTCAGGCCAAGACAATTGGGCACGCAAGGGGGGGGGCTCTTTCCACCCCGATTCTAAAGACCTGGACTCGGGTGGGAACATCTCTTAATCATTCCTGGAAAGCGGTGGTGGTGGTCTTGCTTCAGTCCCAGAGCTTCGGGGTCACCGAGGGGGTTCTGGCTTTCAGGCTAGAAATGGAGTCCGCAAACCAGGTTTTACGCGCCCATAGACCCGGGGAAGAGAAAAGGACTCAAGGCTTGAGCCGTTGAAAAGAAGCCGTTCTGAAGAGCTTCTACAGAGTCTGCAATTTCTTCCTAAACCCGGCTGGGGCTTGAAATCATGGCTCCCTGCGGTCTACCTGTCCCCTGCGAGTGTTAGCTGCGGTCACCCAGCCACCGTGGTCCACCCCTTACTGGAGCAAAGAGGGTTACGACTGGCGGAGACTGTGACCAGGAATGCTGTGGTGGTTGTCTTTGTTTCAAAGGTGGGCTTCTTAAACCTTCCAAGTTCCGAAGAGGGTTGTGCTTCCAGTAAGCCTCCTGGGAAGAGTCCCCCACCCCCACCCGGCTTTCCCACTCAGAAAACAGAGAGCGAGGTGGTCATTTGGCCCCGGGAGGAAGCTGCCCCTAGTTTCATGGGTTTCAGTGGGCGTCCGAGGTAAGTGTGATGAGGACTTAGCCCAAATTCTCCTTCAGCCCGTTAGTTGCACTCATCCCGTGTATTTATTTATATGCTGCCTTTTCTCCAGGGAATAGTGCATGGCTAGACTCTTCCCCCGCCCCACCGCTTTCATTCTGTTCTTTAAACCTTGTAAGGCAGAAGACCCTGGTCGGGCCTAAAGGTACTTAGTGATCTCCCCGGAATTAGCCAGGATCTGAACCTGGGGATTCCCTGTCTTCACCCAGATTCGAGGAATGAAATATATCTAAATGAACACAACGGACTAGAAACTTGTCACTCAACTTTTGAAAGGCTTATTTTTGAACGAACCGAGACTGCGAGATAAACTCGGCAACATCATGCTACTTCCTCGGAAGTAAGTCCTTAGGGTGCACGCAGTACATGCACTGCACGCTTCTGGAACCAAGCGTGGCGTCCCCAAGTCTGTAGGTCCATCACTTTAGTGTCATTCTGCCAGCCACGAAATCCTGAAATGCTTGCTATATGACAACCAACTGCAGTCAATGTACTACGATCGGTTGGCTGGATTTCCGACACACACACACCCGCACCCACACCCCTCAAAGCGTATCGTCCTCGGGATAACAACCCCTACGTAGCAAGAGCACGAGAAACGGAGGGGGGGGGGGAGCCAGGAAGAAAGGGTGCGCTTGGAAAGGTCCTGCTGCTTGCCCGGATCGCCTGCCTACTAATTCGGTGGCTTTATTTTTCTCTCCCCAAGGCAAGGAAAAGCTCAGTAGCACTGGATCTACCGCCAAGCTAACGAGAGGGCGAGCCAGTCGCCCACGTGACCTGCTTGGGATTAGCCCCCAAATTCGTCAGAAGCCGTACTTCCAGCCGAGACTGTGTTTCCACGGCGTTGAGCCAGCCACAAAGTTGCTCTGTTCTAGGCTAGATATGAGTAGATTTCTGGGTGGTTTGCTTAGGTTCTGTGTGCGGTACACACCTAAACTGAATTTCAATTTGTCAGAGTTTGTAATAGATCCCAGCTTTTTGGAGAGCTTTCCCGCAAGGAAGGACTCCTAAAGCCGGTCCCGGGTTTTTTTTCGCACAGGCGCCACGCTCCCGGGGGTCTCGGGGCTCTTAGGCTGGACGCGCTGGAAGCTGGAGAACTGATGATCGCCGCTTGGTCCCCGCTTCGGGGTATTCCGAATGCGACTCCGCGGGCTCTCTGAGCATGCACAGAGCGCACTTTCGGCTCCAAAGTGCGCTGCGTCGGCCAAGCCACGTATCGAGTTCTTGTCCCACTGCGCTTCACCTTAGCAGGGGGGCGAACCGAGATTCCTGCGGCAGCAGCGAATTTGACAGAGTGGCACTCGAGAAACCTTCCATTTTGCAAAACTCGACTCAGCCCTCCCCTCCGGGAGGCTTCGGTGGCCCCCAAAAGGGTGGCGGTCCCATTTGCAGTCCTAAATGCCCTTTGCCTGGCCTGAAACTGAGACCACCTACCCCTGGGTGGTTTACGGCTCGTCCGGCGCCGGAGTGATCGCTCCCTGGTCGCTTTCCCGGCGCCTGTTTGTCAGCCCACCGCGTTCCACTATTTGGATTAGACTCCATCCCACGAGCTGGGCCGCAATCGTACACAGTACCTTTCAACCCGGGGGCCTCCAGATGTTGGGACCAATTTTCACAATTCCTAACCAACATGAGTAGCTGGGACTTCTAAGGTGAAGGACAACCAACCGGCAGTGGGACAAGGCTTTTTTTATTATTTATTTACCCGGTTGAATTGAAGGGTGCTTGAAGAGCAGACATTCATAGAATGAGAAAAAATACAGGTTCTTGCAGGAGGTAAAACTTGAGTTAGAATTACTGACTATAACCCTACTTTTTTATTTTTATTTTTTAAAAAAGGCCTTATAGACACCTCCTGAATGGTGGGACGCAGAGTTTCTGTCTCTTGGCTCAGTTTTCTTTTAAGAGAATTCCCTAACGATAAGCAAGCTGTTTGCCTTCTCTAGTAAAGGCAGGGAGTATTCTACCTGATTTTAATGAAGAGCAATGCTTTGAATTTAGGCAAAGTTCTCTAGCTAAGGCTAAGAGGAAATATCATCTACATAAATCTGTTTTTTGAATTATTGAGGTCCCTGTATAGCTCTGAATCAAAGTGAAGATTTTGGAGAACATGAATTTAGCAATAAATATACACTATGACTTAAGTGTATATGACTTAAATATACACTATGCCTTCTCACTGCCTTTATAGTACTGCCTAGGGATAAGAGGAGATTTTTAAAAAATATCCCACCTACATCTAATAGTGTCAAAGTTGGAGAATCAAAGTATGTCAGAAGGAATTGAATTCTTAGCAGAAATATGAGGCAACGTTTCTGAAAGATTTGTAATGCATCTTGCTATACTACTATTTTCCTCTCTTTCTTTCTAGACTGCTAATAGACAGCTAATAAAGAGAAGGAATAGCTAAACAAAACTCATTTTTCATCAGCTTTACATGTAGGCCTGTTCAGGAAATGGTCATCTTCTGGAAAGAAAACCTATCAGAGATCTTTCAGTTGTTCTGAGTATATTCAGGGATCAAGTTGATTAAATTCATCCTTGTGGGTCATTGACTTTCACCTAAACACTTCTAATATAGTTCTATTTTAGACTGTCCCAAAACACCTCATCATTATCTACTATGTACACCCACAATTAGGCACCTGTGCCACAGATATACTCCACAATGAGATGCTCTTAAATAAATTCTTAACCGGTAATGTATGAAATGACCATCATTGTAATTACCTGTTTTGTGGGATCAGATAATTATTAAGACATCAGAATCAAAATGAGATATTTCCGAAGTGGTTATCTGTCCCCATAAACACCATTCTTATGTTTAAATATCAAAATACACATTGAAAAACTGTACTGTACATTAATACATTTAAACTTCCATTTCCATAGTACACTTCTTTAAACCTCATCTTACTGTTTGCAAGAGAGATTCACTAAAGGCAGGATTGGGGGGCAAAAGTCCAACATTGCAGAATTCATCTTAGATCATTAACTCTAGAGTCTAAAAATAACTAGATGTTCTATTAATTTAGAAGTATTTCTTCAATATGCCTTTGCAGGGTGTGTTTGAAGCAGTATATACATACACACACATTTTTTTGTAAACACTTAAAGCAAGTATGTATTAAACCCACTGTGAATTATACTGGAATAACTATCTGAATCACAAAGACAAATATATCTTATAAAGTATACAGAGATGTTTCCCAAAATAACAGACATTTTTGACAGATACCTTTATATGATCAGCATGTATGTTTTGCCCCTAAAGCCTTTACCATTAAGCAAGCCTTTAACAGCATATCTAATTAAAAATATTCAGGCAAATATTAATATTTGGAAAGCTACTTAAAAAAAACCTAGAACTTAGAGCTCCAGTATGTGAGACTTAGTGCAAAAGACGTGGACAAGGCATTAATTCTGAGTACCAGAGCAGTAACTTTTCCAACCAAACAGCCACTCCTGCCCTCCCTCTTATTCAGTCTAACTTGAGCAATATGAAGGGAGAGAAATCATTTGGTGGTTCAACAATCAGGTGTCAGAAATTCATGTTAATTTACTGCAGATCAACCAGACAGCTCTCAAGTGAGCCTGATCTATTTTCTGTTCAGCCATGGCCTGGAGCAAGATTTCAGGTACGAAGCAATTGGCTAGCAAAACAATACCCCCCCCCAAAGTATTTCAGACATGATATTACTAGTTTATAGTTGGTCAATTAATAATTCACCCAATGGCCATCTTGGGCCACTGGTAATCTCTTGATCTCAATTTCTTATTTGTAAAATGAAGGGTACAATAATCTGTGCTGCAAGACACATCATCATCATCATCAATACATGATACATAATGCAAGAGTGACTGGTATCTTGCTGTCCCAATTTGGCCTTTTCACTATTGACAGCCAGCTCTGCAAAGCTCTGAGAAATTAGCTTTGACTGAGAGGTCATGCTCTTGCCTTTCAGTGTCATATAGGGAGATTCATAAATGACCAGAAGATCCTCCACACTATTCAGATCTAGTTCCAGTGCCCTTCTTATCAGTTACTTCCCCCCCCCCCGCCCCAGTACTCCTGGTTTTTATTTTATATTTTGGGTTAATCTCATTGCCAGTAGTTGCAGAATATTGGGGGAAAAAGCGCTTCTTCTATATGTCAAATCCCTTCCACGCCTCACATGAATTCAAGCCACATGAAGAGGCCAAACTTCCTTTTTCTCTCTTAAAACACACTGAGTCACTTCTGGCTAACACACCCAGCCCAGCTGTAACTTTCCTTCAAAGTGGGACAAGATAGAGGGCGTGCCTATTAAAAGCAATTCTTTTTTGTATCAGTGGCATCCATGTGTTGTTGATTTAGCCTCATTCCCAAGAATACATGATCGTTCTACTGTCATATGTATGTGTGGTTACATAAACAATTTTATTTATTGTTCATTGAAAGTTTTAATTAGTGATGCAGGATTTCTGTAAAATTATCTAAAAATATTCTTTAATGCATATGACCCATTTAGCTGAAGTGATATGCTGATTCCCAGAAAGAGATGAGATTGGATAATTATTGAATAATACTGGATTGTTCATTTGGAGACAAATCCAATGCATACATGATCCAAAGGATATGGTATAAACCAACAGATCTATATCAAGTCATGCTTTCTTAGTCTGGTGACTTTTGGGTGATGTTTCAGCTTCAGGCCTCATGTAAGACAGTATCAGAGGAGCCAATTTCTATATTAAGAAGAAGAAAGCAGTTAGCAAGGCATGATAAAGCAATCTTTATCCATGTCTAAAAAGCAAGGTTTCCTGTAGGGCTTTAATTCTAGGAAATTTGTATATAACAATAAATATTATACAATGCTAAAATAAGTTCTAGTGAGTTCCATGGAACAAAAGAGGATATACGATTACTTGCCATGGCACAAAGGAAAGATGTTAATAATTAAAAACATTAATTATATATTTAATACTGTCTCTTTCTTTGTGAGATTCCAGTTAACATAAATGGTATACCTCTAGGGTAGTTTTTGATTTAAACATTATAAACCAACCAACCAATTAACCAATGCAAAGTGTTCATAATACAATGTGATAGATCAGCCTTTAGCATTAATTTCATTTACAATAATAGGCCTCATAGGCCCAATGTAGGCCCCATGGACATTGTTAAGAAATTAAAATGGTGAGTGGCTGCACTCAAGGTTTTGATTGAAAGCAACCTGAAAATCCCCCCCCCCTCCACCAAGGGCTAACCTGGCATAATTAGCCATTTGAAAAGCTAGAGGATGTATGGGTGTGTGTATGTGCAATAATAAGATTTGCCTTTAGGTGAACTATTTTAGTTGAGTGTTTACCCCTACCACGGTAGCCATTTTGTGGCTTCCATTTTCTGTTGGAACCCCTCACATGCTCTCAAAATGCTTCCTTTGGCAGGAAATGATATTGCTATTTCTTTCCTTTCCTTCCCCTTCCTGATAAAGATGATCCAGATCGTTTCCCCAACGGGTATAAAGAAAAAGAAGCAATAGAACAAGTCCCACTGACTGGCTACTTTTGCTATTATAAGCTGCTTAAGGGCAGCTCATTGAAGGCCCAAGGCCAGCCTGAGCTCTTCCCTATCAGACCATTAGATCAGCTGCCTCAGAGAAGACCACGATTGGAAGAGGCCAAGGGGCCAGTTCAAGGCCAGTCCTGGCATTGCAGGAAGGAAAACGAAGTCAACACTCTGCCCAGACTTAGTTGCTAAGTAAATTAGTAATGAGAAAGACTAGACTGTAAGAAGCTTGTAAGGGCTGGGCTGGTGAAGGAGAGCTTGCATTATTTTTAGACAGACTGTAGTTGTTCTTTGAACACAAGCATCTATTCAGCCGGCAGCCCAGATGGTGCTATATGCCCCAATGGATTATTGCAGGGTATTTCAACTTTGGCAACTTGAAGATGTATGGACTTCAACTCCCAGAATTCCTAGCATGCTGGCTGGGGAATTCTGGGAGTTGAAGTCCATACGTCTTCAAGTTGCTAAGGTTGAGAAACACAGGCTTCTTGGGAAAAACTCCCATTATGATGTCCTACTTTCCTTCCAAATATAACACTGATGCCCTACTTTCCTTCTGAGTATTCTCAGTCGCTTCTCTTGCTTTCCTGTTTCAGGAGACTCCAGCAGAGCTGCACTGAGATACATAGCTTTTATTGGGGAGAGGGGGAAGATTAGTCTATTTTTTAAAAGCACACATTCAAAGGATGCCTTTGAAATACTTGAAATAGATGTGATTTTCAGAGTGTTATTTTATTATTGAAAGGAAGGAAGATGATTTTCCCAGGGGGATGATGCATTCAGGAGAGTAGCTAAAGTGGCCCCTTATTTGTTGGCACACAACCTGCAGTGTCAAGGAGGAGTGTAAGCAAAAAAACAAACAAACAAACAACCTCCTAGAGTGCTCTGTTGTAAAAGGATTGTATAGTGGCTGCACCTTCTGGCTTTCTGCTTGTTATATAACCATTAAAGCTACGGTATCTCTATTGGTGAATCTACTAATTTACCTATCTACCTACCCACCCATCTATCCATCTATCCTGCTTACTCCTTCTAACTCCTGGAGGTTTACATAAATACAAATTCAAGATCAAATACTTTTTGTTCACTTGTTACATTTGTTTGTGTTGCTCACAGACTCTTGAAGCTCCACTGGCGGGGATTTAAGCATCTCCAAGCACTTTGAGCAATTCATGTTTAAAGCACTTTAGAGCATGAAGGGACAGAGCCAAGAGCCAAGAGCCAAGAGCCAAGAGCCTATAAATTTCTTTAATGGACTTTGGCCTCAGTACTTGCTAGTGCAACTGAAAGGGTCGGAGTTCTGAAAAGTAAGAAAGGGGCTGGAACTGTCTTTCAGACACACAAATAAAGAGGAAAATGAAGAGGAAGAGAGCCAGAATATGAGAAGGGCCTACCTCTACTGCCATCACTCAAGCTTCCCTTGATGGAGGAATGCCAGAAGGATGGGAGAGCTCTTAAGATTCTTAGCAATTGGAGCTATAGGGAGGTCCTGGGTACTTGCCAAGGGTAGCTGATAGACAGTTAAAGTTTTCCAGGTCTTTGACTTCCCCAGGTCATTCCACCTCTTCAGTGAGAGAGAGTTGATAGGGAGATAGCAGATAGAGAGCCAAGGTTATCTGGGTCTTTGACTTCCCCAGGTCATTCCAGCTCTTCAATGTTAGGGAGTTTTGGGGAACCTTCAGCACTAAGGAGCAGCCAGTCACCAATCACTTAGATGGGCCACAGGGAGTGTAATGTAATGTAGATGATAGAGCTGAGCAAACAGTATTTCACAATGGCAGCAGCCAAAATGCAATGCCCAGTGCACTGTTCACTTTAGTACTGGGACAGATGTGCCCGCCTGATCTCTCCCACCCCCATTTCTGCTGTCTGCAGCCTTGGGGAAACAGCTTGACCAGGTGATAAATTGCCCTCATTTTACACCTCTGCTTGCTTTCTCATCTATCTCCAGCATCATAACGCCTAAGCAGCTTTCTAATGGCTGCCATTAGGTTTTAATTAAAAGAACTTGCCCCCTGGGCATTGCCGCCTTCCTTTTCATGTCCACACAACCTACATTCATTCATAAAATGACATCCACGCTCTGTTGTTGTTGTTTTTTTAAATGTTTTCTGAGCAAGATAGGGAAGAGGTTTTTTAATGTAAAAAATTGATCCAGTGTAGATTATTAGCTCAAAATCCTATATTATCTTTAAAGCCCACATTTTCTCCAGGATCTCAAGAGGGGCTCAAGATTGAATCATAGAATCATAGAGTTGGAAGGAACCTTGGAGGTTTCTAGTCCAAATCCCTGCTCAAGGCAGGGGCCTTATGCCATCCCATAGGAGCCCCTCTTCTAATTTCCACCCACAACAACCCTGTGAGGATGCATTGTGCTGAGAGATCTGAACTTCAGTCTCCCCCCCCCCCCACTGCAAAACCTTGTCTCACTTCTGCACTGGATCCTATACTCAATATGATCTCTTGGTCTCTGATCAGAGAACGCCTTCTGATTCTCCCATGCATATTGTCCAGCTGTTGGGGGGGGAGACATA
>QLTV01003388.1:3917309-3927603 GCA_003457575.1 Thermophis baileyi
TCGCGGCGGCAGGGGGGGTCACGGGGGGGGTCGCGCCATTAGAAAGGTTGAGAACCACTGGTATAGAGAATAATCCTTATACAAGTAATGGGGGGGGAACTAGTCATACGTCTCCATATGTACGTGGAGTGATTGTGATTGTGTTTAGGAGTCTGACAGTCTATGGGTAGAAGCTGTTTTTAAACCTCTTTGTCTGGCTGGCTATACTTCAATGTCTTCTGCCCGATGGTAAAAGTGAAAAGAGACACTGGCCAGGGTGTGAATCATTCCTAAGTATCTTCCTTACTCTGCTGAAACAGTGAGACCTGGCAATGTCATCCAGTGGTGTTAGAGGGCAACCAATGGTTTCTTGTGCCGAATTGATCACTCTCTGTAGTGCCTTCCTGTCCGCAGCTGTTAAACCAGCATACCATACTGTTATACAGTATGGGAGGACACTTTCTATCGTGGACCGATAGAAAGAAGTCATCAGCCGTTGTTCTTAAACTTGCTTCAAGAGATCATGATTTCTCTCTTCATCTTGGGCCCACAAAGAATGTAATAATCAATGGGCAAGACCCAAACCAAGATGGCTCTGTAGCATCTCCAGGGTCAGGGGGAAAGGTGATCCATAGCATTGAGGTCACCAGTAAGAAAGATGGCCTATAGTAGGGGTGTCAAACTTGCGGCCCATGGGCCAAATGTGTCATGTGCTGGCCACGCCCACCTCCAGTTTAGCGAAGGGGGGAAAAGTCACGATACATAACGTGATGACAACGTGACACTGTGAGTTTGACACCCCTGGTCTATAGGCTCCTATCCCCATGGGGTGGGAATGCTAAATATCCCATCTTAGGAAGATCTCCAAGGATGAGCTGATTTTCATAATATCTCTGAAGATAAGTGAGAACCAAGCTATTGAGGGCATTTTAGGTAAGCACCTGGACTTTGAACTGGGCCTAGTAGCCAGTTCAGTGCACAAAATGTGGCCACCAGCAGTTGGGTGTCCACAGATCAACAGTAGTTTCTAAATCATTTTCAAAGGCAGACCTGTGTAGGGTGCATTATACGGTAGTAGTCTAATTGTATGCTGATAAAGGCATGACTTGCTAATCCCAATCCATTCACATCTGGTAGTGTAGGATGAGCGACAGATACAGTATACACAACTGTCCCAGAAGTTGTCAAGGAAAAATAATGCTTATGATTCCCAAATGTAGGCCTTGGAGTTACTCTACATTCTTTCTTTGATATAATGAAAAATAGGTAAGCGTTTGATGAATCAATCATATTGCTTTTCAAACTATACAAAGATTACAATGTCTAAATAAACATCTTGCTTAATTCTCACATTACGAGAAGTAATTCCTTGCAGCTGCATATTATCAAGTACTAGACAATCCATGACCCATTGGGTGATTCTTCTTTTGACATGGAATATAGGCCTCCACCATTTCCCTCACGACCCTCAGGACAGCCCTGGGGAAGCACCCTCCCCCTCCTCCTTTTTATTCATAGAAGGGTTAGGGAGCTTGAGTACTCAGATCGATCATTGTTGCTCGGATCATATTAATAATCAAGAATTTAAAAGTTTTCTTTAAAAATCTTGATTGGATTTTTTCCTCCAAAGATGTTCAGTACCTTTAGTTCTATACTATTGTACTTTTTGAAGATATTGAAATGTTCTTTTAAGGTGGAAGAGCAAGAGAAACATATTTGTGCATGTGCATGGATTTGTTTGTGGAATTTTTTGAATCACCAGAATTGTAGCCAATTCTTTCTACAGTTAAGTTGTTCCTCTTTCTTATTGATGGGACAGTTCCTCAGAATTTCAGTTTCATTTTCTCCACTCCATCAGTCATATATTGGATTTTAAAAATACATATTACTTACATGAAGGCTGCTATAACTAAGGCCCTACTTCGGACACATTATGCAAAAAACCAGTTCCTTGGAGAAGACTCTAGTGCCGTGATGGCGAACCTATGGCACGCGTGCCACAGGTGGCACGCGGAGCCATATCTGAGGGCACATGAGGCGTTGCCCTATGTCAGCTCCAGCGTGCATGTGCGTACTGGCCAGCTGATTTTCAGCCTTCTGGAGGACGGGGGAGGCCGTTTTCACCCTCCCCAGGCTTCAGGAAAGCCTCAGGAGCCTGTGGATGGCAAACAACGGACCCAACGGGCCTTCTGGAAGTCCAGAGGCTTCAGTGAGGTCTGCGTGCATGTGTGGGGGGGCAGCATGGTGGGGGTTGTGTGCGCATGCGTGGGGGGGAGGGCATTGCATTATGGGTGTGGGCGTGCCCTTTTGGCACCCGAGCAAAAAAAGGTTCATCACTGCTCTAGTGCTAGGAAAGGTAGAAGGAAAGAGAAGAGGGCAAATTCAGGGGTGGGTTCCGGATTTTCCTACTGCTGGTTTGCTCAGGGATGCGCTGCACGTGGCTCATGGGTGCATGCGCGGCTCACGGGTGCACATGCACCGACTCGCAGGTGCGCACACATGCGCAGTACAAAAAAAAGCTGCGCATGCGTAGAAGCAAAAAACAAGATGGCAGCATTTATGGCGCCGCCAAGAGAACCAGCTCGGGGGCGTGGCAGGCCTGGGTCGCTGCCGGTTCCAGTGACCCAGGCCGCCAAGTTACTACAGGTTCTATAGAACCGGTCCAAACCAATAGGAAACCACCTCTGGGCAAATTACATTGGTGATGGGGGTACCTTTGAAAGAGCTGAAAGACCAGGTTAGGGACAGATCATCATGGAGAAAATCTACAGAGTGTAGTCACTAAGAGTCGACAATGGCCTGATGGCACATAATCGTTCGATCATTCACTGGTCTAACAGTCAAGGGCAAATTATTCAACATTCACTTTGAATATAATACTGAAGATGTTTGTCAACATAATCAGAGTACCAGATGGCTGAAATAAACCACAGGAATGCTGGCATGTGTGGTGATATCATTAAAATTGTGCATGAAGATCTTTAATAACTCAGCAATAGAGACATAATCTGGGAATTCACTGAACTTTCATTTAAATATATTCAGGATACTGGTTTTTACCACATCTGGTGCCTGCAAAGCACCAGATGAATTAATTCTTAATTACATGAAGAGCTTCCTTGAGTTATCAGTTTGAATTGAATGACTCAATAATCTAAAACAGGGGTGTCAAACTCATGGCATCACGTTGTCGTCACATGACATATCGCAACTTTTCCCCCTTCAATTAAACAGGGGAGGGCATGACTAGCATGTGACGCATCCGGCCCGCGGTCCGCAAATTTGACACCTCTGATCTAAAATATGGGCAAGATATTGTTTTGTACCATTCATCATTTTGTCAATCACAGCTTCCTAAATGGTTTGGGTACAATTCCTATAATTCTCAGCCACGTTATTTTTCTTCCGCTAAAGGAAGAAGTCCAATACTGTCACTTTTTATCAAAGAGAAGAGGTCCTGTATCCTGATAATTTTGATCAATCTTTTCTGTAAATTATCACCCCATTCTTTCTTTTTACTGGCAAACCAAACTCTCCAAAACAGTCCAAGTGTTAATGTTGTACCAATACTATCCCCATTATATTATATTTATAAAGTTAAAAGTTTTGATTATTTCAAGATGCATGCTATTCTCGATCCTATTTGGAGCTGCATTTTTTTTTTCATTTTAATGTCTATTTGTTCACCTCTCTTATCAGTGACTTATATATCTTCAATGGTCCCCCAGAAATTGCTGTGGCAATATAAAACCTGTTGTCATTACTGTTTCAGCTATACAGCAATGGTTGGGTGATGTCATAAATTATTAGGGAAATGTCCAAAATGGGAGCTCTTCCCCATCTACAGGTAATCCTCGACTTAGAACAAATCATTTACTGACTGTTTGAAGTTACAAGGGCACAGAAAAAAGTGACTTAGGACTATGTTTCACACTTATGATAGTTGCAGCATCCCCATGGTCACATGATCAAAATTCAGACATTTGCAACTGGCATGTGTTTAGGACGGTTGCAGTGCCCCAGGGTCCTGTGATCCCCTTCTGTGATCTTCTGACAAGCAAAGTCAATGGGGAAGCTAAATTTGCTTAGCAACTGTGTTACTAACTTAACAACTGCAGTGATTCACTTAACAAGTGTGGCAAGAAAGGTCGTAAATTGGGGCAAAACTCACTTAACAACCCTAACCCTAACCCTGAAACAGAAATTTTGGGCTCAATTGTGGTTGTAAGTATACAGTATATATGTCTCTCTATATAGACGTCTTATTTTTTTTCTCTCATTCTATAGCAAAAGTCTGGAGTCTGTGACTCCACAAATGATGTTGACTTGGAACTCCACTCCCTCCACCTCTGGCCATCTTATTTTGAACTTCTGGAAACTACAATCCAGCAATAAATATCTATCTAATTCTCCCAGAAACCCCATTTACATATAAAAATAAAATTAAATATGATAAAAAAATGACTACAACAGATACATATATCTTGTGCTGTCCTGAACCTGCCCTCTGGAACTGTCTCCCCAGCTATATATGGCTGGTCCAATGCTGCAGGCTTTTAGAAAGGCAATGAAGAAGAGACAGCTGGGCAGGGGCCACCGTTCATCCTGAATATCTGATCCAGAGTGGAGCAGATGCAGCTGGCCCTGGGCTTCCCAGTGTACTTGACACGTCCATTCAAACACATAGAAACACAATGTATATTTGCTCACTCTTTTCATACCCTGAAATATGCACATGTATGCACTACACACAGGGGTATCACATGTAGTTAGACCTGCTCAGATGGGCATACACACACATAAAAGCAACAAATGTGCATAATCCTGATTAGTTCCTAGGGAGAAAGTGTACCTGCACACATGTAGATATACATATAGAGATATTCACTCAGTTTGTTACTTCATTAAAAACAGATGCCTTCTGTTGATAATGTAGTGGAAAAGTGTTCCAGAATTCATGCTTTCTCTACTTTGATTTGTTTTATGAAAAGAAAATCCAATTGTTTACCCCCCCCCTCTCGTTTTTAAAGGACTAACGTTGTTGTTTTGCGTATTAAGTCACAACTTAAAACACAGCTTCTACTCTCTGATGAACATGATACATTGTAGTAGAATTAGAGATGTAAAGGATTCAATCTCTAATTGTTGGATTTTATGTGCCAAATGATGACAAAGAGAAATTAAAAAAAAAAATATTGAGCAATTGTCACTGTTTTCATATGAGAATTGGTGCTTGTTGGGGGAATAGAGTAGCTTTTCCATAACTTGATAGAACTTCAGGCAAGGGAATTAAGTTTAATCAAGGAAAGCAACCAAAGTCTTTTTTTTTTAACTTGAAGAACAGTTTGGTGCTGATCGATTCATGGAGACAAAATAATAGAAATTTTAGAGAATATTTTATAGTCATAAATAATATTGGCTGATAGGTTAAAGATTTTACAGGCTTTTATTCACAATGACTAATGTGGGTTTTTACCCAAAAGGCAATTAGGAGATAGCACAAGAATTGTATTGGATATAATAGAATATTTACAACAACATAATGAGACGCAAACAGAGCTGATTTTTCTGGATGCAGAGAAAGCCTTTGATAATTTGAATTGGTCCTATATGGACCAATATAGGACTATATTGGTCCTATAGGGAAAATTTTATTCAAGGGGTTAAGTCAATATATATACATCTCAGAGGGACGGCATGGTGGCTCAGTGGTTAAGATGCTGGACTTGTTGGCTGGAAAGCAGGCAGCCCAGGTTTGAGATCCGAGTGCCACATGACGGGGTGAGCTCCCATCATCATCCCAGCTCTTGCCAACTTAGCAGTTCAAAAGCATACAGATGGGAGAAGATAAATAGGTACCACTTCGGTGGGATGGTAACAGCACTTCGTGATGTCATCCTGGCCACATGACCATGGAAATGTCTGTGGACAGCATTGGATCAATGGCCTTGAAAGAGAGATGAGCACTATCTCCTAAAGTCAGCAATGACTAGTGGAGTAAAATCTGCAGGGATTCCTTTATCTTTTTTTATACATCTCAAAAGGCACATTGTTATTGTTAATGGTGATTTAACTAATCATGTGGTACAGAAAAGGGCACGACAGGAATGTCCTTTGTCACCTTTGTTTTTTTATTTTAGTTTTGGAAATGTTGAATAGAGATATTACACCAGGATGATGAAATTAAGAGTTTGAAAATTTAAAAAGAGGCTTACCAATTGAGGGCTTTTGGCAATGACTTAGCTTTGATTTTATAAGAGCTTCAGAATGATATTGAAAATTTAATAAAGATATTGAAGAATTTTGGTAAATTAGTTTTAAAATAAACAAACAAAAAACAAAGATGTTTGCTTAAAAAATGAGATTTTGATGAAGAAGACTGGTTTTGAAATTGAGAAGAAGGTACTTGGGAGGATCACATTGGCTAACATCAATTGCATGTTTTTTCAGAACAATTATGTTAAGGTATGGGATAGTATTAAAAATACTTATTGAGGTGGCACAAATTACAATTGTTAATGTTGGGTAGACTTTATTGTAATTAAGAAGACTGTTTTACCTGGGATGCCATTTTGATTTCAAACAATGCAGATATTAATGACTGGTGTACCTTTTAAACAATGGCAAACAGATATTTCTAAGTTTCATGTAAAAACAAGAATTAAATTTAAATTGTTGCAAGGTGCTAATGAAAGAGGTGAGCTAGGATTACCTGACTTAAAACTGTACTTCAGTCCTTGTCATCAGGTATGGATGAAAGACTGGATGATTCTGAGAAATAAGAGGTTGTTGGAGTTAGAAGGGCATGATTTGAGATTTGGGTGGCACGTTTGAGTTATGGTACGACAAAGTAAGATTAATATAGATTTTAAAAACCAGTTTATTAGGCATGCCATATTGATGGTTTGGAATAGGTATAAAGCAAGATTGTCTCCCAAAATTCCTCTATTGTTGTCATTCAAGGAGGTTTTTTTTTTAGAAGAGAAATTATAGTTACACAGATTTGGCTACCCTATGTTGATGTATTGACTTTCTTGAAGGAGAACCTAAATTAAAAACAAGAGAAGTGTTGGAAATGGGAGGTCATAGTTGCCAGTGGTTTCTTATGCTTAGTTGACAGAAAGATTTAAATTGGATGAAAAGAATTATGATTTTGTAGATGAGAAAACTGACTTTGACTTGAGTTTGTGTATTAATAATAGGCATGTTATTGGTATTGGTGGACTGATGGTCAAATAATATGCTTCGATCAAGCTGAACCTACTCTCAAGACCAAAGAAGATTTGGAGTCAGAAGGACATATGTGTCACTGGTTTACATATTTATAACTGAAAGAAAGGCTTAAATTAGACAATAAACTTACAGGTTTGACTTTGTAAAAATGTGTTTGAAAGTGTAATGTGTGGTAATGATGAGCATATTATTGCCGAGGTTTATAAATTGTTATCGAAACTGAATTTGGAGAATGAATATGTGAAGCATTGCATGATTCAATGGGCAAATAATTTTGGTTATAATATAATGCTTGAACAATGGGAAAACCTGTGGACCAAGGGTTTAAAATTTACATTAAATTACAATCTAAAAGTAATTTTTATAAAACAATGTACTGTAGTTATTTACCACCCAATAAATTGTCAAAGATGTACAAAGATATTTCAAATATATGTTGGAAATGTAAATATAAAAAGAAGGAACTTTTTACCATCCTTGGTGGACTTGTAACAAAGCAAAGAAATACGGGGGTAAAATTTATATTTTAAGGCAGGAGATTCTTAAAATGAATATAAAAATTAAACCAGAGACGTTTCTTTGAGGTTTAATGGACAAAGAACTTGAAAAAAAAATAGACCTTGCTGTTATATATGTTGACAGCAGCAAAAAAGCTTTATGCACAAAAAATGGAAAAATACTCTAATTCCCACAAAGGGTGAAAGACTGGAAAAACTGATGGAACTAGTAGAGATGGCTAAATTCACTGTTCTAATCAAAGAAAATAACACATCCAACTTTATTTCTCCTTGGAAACCATTTCTGGATTTTGTGCTTGAGATGGAAAAAAAATGAAACTTTGACTTTGCATTTTGATGATTAGATAGGCTTGTTGTTATAGAAATGGTCAGAACATAGTTGACCGTAGTTCAATAGTTGAATGACTGTTCCTAGTAAGTTGTACTATGTACGGGCTCAACTCATTAAAAGTTGAAGATGTATTGTTATTATTTTATTCTACTATGCTATAAAGGGTCAGAAATCAATGCTTTTCTTCTTCTTTTCCCCTTTCCCTTGCACTTTTTTCTTTCCCCGTTTCCCTCCACTCTTTTCCCACTACTTTTATTTTTATTCGTATTTTATACTTCGATAAGTTTAATAAAATTAGAATGTAAAAAGCACATTATTGCTAAGATGTATAAATGTTTATTGAAAATGAATATGGAAGATGAATAGGTTGAAGATTGTGTGATTAAATGGATTTTTTTTTTCATTGTGAATACAATATAAAGCTTGATCAGTAGAAGAATATGTGGAGTAACGGATTGAAATTTACACTTAATTATAATTTGAAAGATATTTTTTATAAGACGATGTACTGTTTTGCTTTTCATTCAGGAAGCTTCTTTAGTTTTGAGAAGCTTCCTGGATGAGAAGCTAAATGTTTTCAAAGAAAAACAAAAACAAAAAAGTCCAGTTGCCTTTTGGAAAAAGCACTTTTGGGACAACCATGACCTGGATGATTGAGAATCTCCATAAACAATCCAACAGAATATACTGTGGGAAACATATTAGACAAAACATTGTACATAGACATGTGTAAAGACTGATGTTTTACATATTACTTTAATTCTTTTAAGTACCTTGGAAAATTATCACAAGCTTTCCATGTATGTACAGGTAAATATTTTTATTTGTTTATCTCAATTTAATATTGATATTATTAGCGGATTAAAAATGATGTTAGTTTACAGTGAAGAATAAATGCTATTATTCTTTATTCCATTATTATCATTCCAATACTGATGTCCTATATGTTGTTGAAGGGATTCTCATATTAATCAGAGGTGGGTTCCTACCGGTTCGGACCGGCTCTATAGAACCGTTAGTAATGTGGCAGCCTGGGTCGCTAGAACCGGCAGCAACCCAGGCCTGCCACGCCCCCGAGCCGGTTCTCTAGGTGGCACCGCAGGTGCCGCCATCTTGTTTTTTGCTTCTGCGCATGCACAGCTTTTTTTTCTACTGCGCATGCACGCACACCCGCGATACGCACGCGCGCCCACGCGGTGCGTCCCTGAGCAATCCGGCAGTAAGAAAATCCGGAACCCACCCCTGATATTAATACCTGCCAGTTTTCCAAAAGCAAATTGATAAGATATTGAGAAAATTGTGTGGGATGGCCAGACATTCCTCACGGCTCTCATGCATTTAAACTTTCTACATTTTCAGCTTTATCACTGAAAGTATACTTTGGCTTTCATCTTTATATAGAAGTATGTAGGTTTTCTGAAAAAAGCTCTATGGACACAGTGAGAAAGTTACTATTTAACCATTTTGATATATGGACAAAGGTTTTGTTCTGGTCTAAAAACAATTCTATTTTCTGCATTAAATTCTGTGAGATATATTTGGATGTTGTTGTGAAGGAAGTTTAATCCCTCTTGGTGTGAAAAATGAAGACTCAGGGATAATAATCTTAGCTTCAAATTGCTGATGAATTGTTTTTGTTTCTGAGTTAACAGGCAAATTGTGGTGTTAGTGCTTTACGTCAGGTTATTGCTAAGCAGCCTGTCAAAGCATTTCCAGTGTTGTAGTAAGAATTTGGATTGTCCAAGTCTGTGGAAGGCAATACATACAGTTAAAGCATATTTTGGTCATACAGTTTGGACTAAATGTATTAGCAGTGTCTGAATTTCCTAAATTATTTTTATTTGAAGAATTTGAGATGTTTCCAAATCTATGGTTGAATTCTACAAACAACTGAAAGATATACAGCTAGTCCTCAACTTACAATAGTTCATTTAGTGACCGTTCAAAATTACAATGGCACTGACAAAAGTGACTTATGACCGTTTTTCACACTTACGACCATTGAAACGTCCCCATGGTCACATGATCAAAATTCAGATGCTTGGCAACTGACTCGTATTTATGATACTAGTGTCCAAGGCAGTGGTGAAATCCAAAAATTTTCCCTACCGGTTCTCTGGGTGTGGCTTGGTCATGTGACTGGGTGGGCGCGGCCAACTTGATTGGTCTCACCCTTAGGAACTTCCTCCTTAGTCCAACTCACAATAAAATAGCACAATAAAATAGCACCGTT